>PVIJ01019613.1:0-23086 GCA_004024925.1 Scalopus aquaticus
AAAAAAAAAATACAAATAACCAAGCAAGCTCTCAGGGGAAGGACACACTGCAAAAAGAAAATCAAGCATCAGAACTCAACAATAATGACATGGAAAAGCTCTGCCTCTCAGATAGAGAATTCAAAATCATGATACTCAAGGAAAAAAATGAAATGAAAAAATAATCAATGATCTGAAGAATGAAATCGAGACCCTAAAGAAGGAGAATAAGAGTCTGATAGAGTCTAATAAGAGTCTTCCCAGAACACTGGGAAAAGCAATGAAAGCAGAATCGATCATACGGAAGACCGTGTCAGCAAACTCGAAGATTCAGATAATAAAAGAATCAAAAAGAAAAAGCAAATAGAAGCATGAAGAGAAAAAAATGAAAAAATAATTCGAGAACTATCTGACACCTGAAGAAAGGAAATTTAAGAGTCATAGGAATCCCAGAAGGAGAGGAGAGGATCCAAGAAGCAGAGAAAATATTTAAGGAGGTGATAGAAGAAAACTTTCCAAGTATGAAAATAGACATTCAAGAAGCAAAAAGAACTCCAAATTACTATGAAGCTAGAAGAACGACACCTAGGCATATGATAGTAAAACTCACATGAGTACAGGATAAGGAAAAAATATTGAAGCTGACAAAGGGGAGGAAACAATTAACGTATAAAGGAAAACCAATCAGGATGACATCAGACTACTCCGAAGAAAGGATACGGGCAAGAAAAGAATAGAGGGGCATATTCAACAAATTCCAAGACAATAAATGCCAACCAAAAATACTTTACCCCTCAAAGATCTCCTTCCTCTATGGAGAAAGCATAAGGACCTTCCCAGAAACACAGAGACTTCAGAAATTCATCATGACTAAACCCCACTCCAAAAAATACTACAAGAAGTCCTAAAACCAAAACAAAAAGAGGGATGAAAAAGATCAGAATAAAACAAGAAATAAAAGCACAAAAAGATATAGAACAGCAAATATAGATCACAATGTATCAATATTAACTCTAAATGTAAATGGACTAAACACACCAATTGAAAGACAATCATAGCAGGATGGATCAAAAAACAGAACACAAATTTCTGCTGTGTACAAGAAACACATATTTTTTATTTATTTATTTATTTTTTATATTTTTATTGTTATTTATGTCTCTTACATTTTGTATTGCCCTTGGGTAGCCCACCACCAGTTCATCCGTGATCCATCTCCATGGTCCCTTGTGTTCTTTTCTATTCCATTTTGTGCCCTTATCCTCCCCCCACCCACTGCTGAGTGTCTCTCTCCCATTTGGTTTCCCTATAGTCCTGTTATAAGTGAAACCATTCGATATTTTTCTTTTTCTTTCTGGCTTATTTCACTGAGTATGATTACCTCTAATTCCATCCATGTCGCTGCAAATTGCATGTGTTTATCTTCTTTCCATGCTGAATAGTATTCCATTGTGTATATGTACCACATCTTCTTGATCCAATCATCTAATTTTGGACATCTGGGTTGCTTCCATACCTTTGCTATTGTGAACAGTGCCGCAATGAACATATGGGTGCATGTTTCCTTACGGATTAGTGTTTTTGTGTCCTTTGGGTAGATTCCCAAAGGTGGGATTGCTGGGTCGTATGGGAGATCCATGTTAAGCAGTTTGAGGAATCACCATACAGCTTTCCATAGTGGTTGGAGCAGTTCACATTCCAACCAGCAGTGTAGAAGAGTTCCTTTTTCTCCACATCCGTTCCAGCATTTGTTGTTGCCTGTATTTTTAATGTGTGCCATCCTCACAGGTGTGAGGTGGTATCTCATAGTGGTTTCGATTTGCATTTCCTTGATTACAAGTGAGGTTGAGCATTTTTTCATGTATCTGTTGGCCATTTGCTTTTCTTCTTTGGAGAAGTGCGTTTTGAGCTCTTCTGCCCATTTTTTGACTGGGTTGTTGGGGTTTTTTTTGTTGAGTTGTGTGAGTTCCTTCTAAATTTTTGTCATCAGTCCTTTATCAGATGTATTGTGTGCAAAAATCTTTTCCCAGTTGGTAGGGTGTCTGTTAGTTTTGGTTAATGTCTCTTTTGTTGTACAGAAGCTTTTAATTTTGATGTAATCCCACCTGTTTATCTTGTCTTTCACTTCCTTCGCTTTGAGGGATATGTCTTTCAAGATTTTGCTGAGATGTATGTCGTGTAGAGTTTTGCCTATATTTTCTTCTATACATTTTATGGTTTCAGGTCTTACATCCAGGTCTTTTATCCATTTTGAGTTGACTTTTGTGCAGGGTGTGAGGTAGTAGTCTAGCTTCGTTGTTTTGCATGTGGCTGTCCAGTTTTCCCAGCACCATTTATTGAATAGACTGTCCTTGTTCCACTGCATTTTCTTTGCTCCTTTGTCAAAGATTAGTTGTTCATAGATATGTGGCTTTAATTCTGGGTACTCTATTCGGTTCAATTGGTCTTTCTGTCTGTTTTTGTTCCAGTACCATGCTGTTTTAATTATTATGGCTCTGTAGTATAATTTGAAATCAGGGAGTGAAATTCCTCCATTTTCTTTCTTTTTAGTTAGGAGGGCTTTAGCTATGCGAGGTTTTTTGTGGTTCCATATGAATTTCATCAGTAGTCGATCTATTTCTTTGAAGGATGTCAGTGAGATTTTTATTGGAATAGCATTGAATCTGTAAATTGCTTTTGGTAGGATTGCCATTTTGATAATGTTAATCCTTCCAATCCATGAACAAGGGATGCTTTTCCATCTTCTTGTGTCTTCTTCTATTTCTTTCAACGGAGTTTTGTAGTTTTCTTTGTATAAGTCCTTTATGTCTTTTGTTAGATTTATTCCCAGATATTTGATTTTTTTGGTTTCGATTTTGAAGGGGATGGATTTCTTAATTTCTTCTTCAGATTGGGTGTTTGCATAGAGGAATGTTACTGACTTTTGTGCGTTGATTTTGTATCCTGCTACTTTACTGAACTGGTCTATTATTTTGAGTAGTTTTTCTATGGAGATTTTAGGGTTTTGTATATATATTATCCTATCGTCTGCAAATAGAGACAGTTTAATTTCTTCCTTTCCTATTTGGATCCCTTCAATGTCTTCCTCTTGTCTAATTGCTCTGGCTAGGACTTCCAGTATTATATTGAAAAGTAATGGTGAGAGTGGACATCCTTGCCTTGTGCCTGATCTTAGGGGAAAGGACTTCAGTTTCTCACCATTGAGGATAATATTGGCTGTGGGTTTGTCGTATATGGCTTTTATTATGTTGACGTATGTTCCTTCTATCCCAAGGATTTCAAGGGGTAATATCATAAATGGGTGGTTGTACTTTGTCAAATGCTTTCTCAGCATCTATTGATATGATCATATGGTCTTTATTTTTCTTTTTGTTGATGTGTTGGATTACATTGATTGATTTTCGGGTGTTGAACCATCCTTGTGTCCCTGGAATAAATCCCACTTGGTCGTGGTGTATTATCTTATGGATGCGTTGTTGGATCCTATTGGCAAAGATTTAATTAAATATTTTTGCATCAGTATACATTAGGGAGATTGGTCTGTAGTTTTCTTTTATTGTGTTATCTTTGTCTGGTTTTGGTATTAGAGTAATATTTGCTTCATAGAATGTGTTTGGTATTACTCCTTCCCTCTCGATTTTTTGAAAGAGTTTGTGTAATATAGGGACTATTTTATTTTTGAATGTTTGATAGAATTCATTTGTGAAACCATCTGGTCCTGGGCTTTTGTTTTTGGGGAGCTTTTTAATTACTGTTTCATTTTCACCTCTTGTGATTGGTCTGTTTAGGTGTTCTTTATATTTTTTGTATAGTCTTGGGTGATTGTATAGTCTTAGGATTTTGTCCATATCCTCTAGGTTGTTACACTTGTTTCTATATAGCTGTTTATAGTAATCTCTGATTATTTTTTTTATTTTTGCTGTGTCCGTTGTGATTTCTCCTTTTTCATTTATGATCCTATTTATTTTTGTTTTCTCTCGTTTTTTCTTTGTAAGCCCTGTTAGTGGTTTGTCTATTTTGTTTATTTTTTCAAAGAACCAGGTTTTGGTTTTATTAATCTTCTGGATTGTTTTTTTTTAATTTCCATTTCATTTAGTTCTGCTTTGATTTTTATTATTTCTTTTCTTAAACTGTCTTTTGGGTTTTTTTGTTGTTCATTTTCTAGTTCTTTGAGATGTGAGGTTAAATTGTTTCTTTGGGTTGTTTCTTGTTTCTTGATGTGAGCTTGTATTGCTGTATATTTTCCTCTTATTACTGCTTTTGCTGTGTCCCAGACGTTCTGGAAAGTTGTATCCTTGTTGTCATTTAGTTCTAGATATTTTTTAATTTCTTCTTTGATTTCTTCGTTGATCCATTGGTTTTCCAGTAATGTGGGTTTCAGTCTCCATGAGGTAAGGAGGTTTCTTTTTTTCTTTTTATAATTTATTTCCAGTTTGTCTTCTTTATGATCGGAGAAGAAGGCTGGTATGATTTTGATCTTATTGTATCTGTTGAGGTTTGTTTTGTGGCCTAATATGTAATCGATTCTGGAGTATGTTCCGTGTGCACTTGAGAAAAATGTGTATTCAATTTTTCGGGGGTGAAGTGATCGATAGATATCTGTTAATCCCATGTGGTCTAGTTTCTTATTTAGAGCTTTAATGACCTTGGTTACTTTTTGTCTTCTTGATCTGTCCAATAGAGAAAGTGAGGTGTTGAAGTCTCCTGCTACGTTATGTATTTTCTTTAATGTCTGTTTTCAGGGATGATAATAATTGTCTGATATATTTTGCTGCTCCTTCATTTGGGGAGTATATGTTGATGATTGTTATATCCTCCTGTTTTATTGTCCCCTTTACCATGATACAGTGATCAGCTTTATCTTTTTTTACCTTTTTAAGTTTGACATCTATTTTATCTGATATAAGTATTCCTGTTCCTACCTTCTTTCTTGTTCCATTTGCTTGTAAGATTGTTTTCCATCCTTTAGGTATTAATCTCTGTTTATCTTTCGCAATTAAATGTGTTTCTTGTAGACAGCATAAGTTTGGGTTCTGTTTTTTGATCCATCCTGCAATGGTGTGTCTTTTATTGGTGTATTTAGTCCATTTACATTTAGAGTTAATATTGATATACTGTCATCCATATTTGTCTTTTTGATTTTTTTTAACCTTTTTGTAATTCTAGTCCTTACCTAATTCCGTATTTCCTGGTCTTTCCTCTGTTGGTTTTGTCTTCATGGTTTCTTGTAGTAAGTTTTGGAGTGGGGGTTTGGTAGTGATGAATTTCTGTAGTTTCTGTTCATCAGAGGAGGTCAATATTCTTTCTTCATATAGGAAAGAGAGCTTTGCAGGGTAGAGTATTTTTGGTTGACATCTGTTGGCATGTAGTATATTACATATGTCTCTCCATTCTCTTCTTGCCTTTAATGTTTCTTCAGAGAAATCTGATGTCAGCCTGATTGGCTTTCCTTTGTAGGTTATTTCTTTCTTTGTCCTCGTCATTTTCGATATATTTTCCTTGGCTTGAATTCTCGATAGTTTTACTATCAGATGTCTTGCTGTTTTTTTCCTTTCATTGTAATAATTTGGAGATCTTCTGGCTTCCTGTATGTCGATTTTTGTTTCCTTTTACATGTTTGGAAAGTTCTCTTCAATTATCTCCTTGAGAAGTTTCTCTATTCCTTTGTCTCTCTCCTCTCCTTCTGGGATTCCTATGATTCTGATATTTCCTTTTCTCATGGTGTCAGATATTTCCTGAAGCTTTTCCTCATTCTTCTTCTCTTGTTTTTCTTTTTCCTTTTCTGTCTTGGTTCTTTCAGTATCTTTATCTTGCAGAGTGCTTATTTTTTCCTTCATGTGGTTTAATCTACTTTTATGGCTCTCTACTAATGTTTGTAAATCCTCCGTTTCCTTCATTTTCTTCTTTATGGATTCATTCTCTTTTTTCAGTTCTTCATTTATATTCCTCAGTTATTTGTTTTTTTCATTTAATTCTATTAATTTTTTTTATTATGGCAATTCTGAATTCTTTATCTGTTAGGTAGATATGTTCTTCTATGCCCATATTATTGGGTTCTGAAGAGGGATTTTCTTTCTGTGGTGTATTGTTTTGAGGGTCATTTGCAATTTTTTTCTTCCTGTTGTTGGCCTTCTGCTTTGCTCTAATCGTTGCATTCCTGTGCTGTTGGCGCCGGCAGGCATGGTTTACAAGAAACACATTTAACTATAAAAGATAAACACAGATTGAAAGTAAAAGGCTGGAAAACAGTCCTACACCAAACGGACCAATAAAGAAGGCAGAGGAGCTATACTTATATCAGATAAAATAGAATTCGAAGTAAAAAAAGGTAAAAAGAGACAAAGATGGGCACTACATCATGATAAAGGGGACAAATCAGCAAGATGATATAACCCTTATCAACATAAAATCCCCAAATGAAAGAGCACCAAAATATATAAGACAATTATTATCATCCCTTAAAACAGACATCAAAGAACATACATATATAGTAGGAGATCTCAACACCTCACTCTCACCAATGGACAGATCAACAAGACAAAAAAATTAACAAGGACACTAAAGCTCTAATAAGGACCTAGACCATATGGGCCTAACAGATATTTATAGGCCACTACATCCTCAAAAATCTGAATACACATTTTTCTCAAGTGCACACAGATCATACTCCAAGATTGACCACATACTAGGTCACTAAACAAACCTCAACAGAAACACTAAGATCAAAATTATACCTACTATTTTCTCAGATCATAAAGCCATCAAATTAGAAATAAACCAGGAAAACAAAAAAAGGAACCCGCTTACTTCATGGCGATTGAAACCCACACTGCTGGAAGATCACTGGACTAATGAGGATATCAAAGAAGAAATTAAAACATACCTAGAAATTAATGACAAAGGAACACAACATTCCAGAATGTCTGGGATGCAGCAAAAGCAGTAATAAGAGGGAAATACATAGCAATACAGGCTCACATCAAGAAACAAGAAACAACTCAAAGAAACAATCTAATCTCCCATCTCAAAGAACTAGAAAATGAACCACAAAAAACCCAAAAGCAAACATAAGAAAGGAAATCATAAAAACCAAAGCAGAAATAAATGAAATGGAAATCAAAAAAACAATCCAGAAGATCAATGAAACCAAAAGCTGGGTCTTTGAAAAAATAAACAAAATAGACAAACCTCTAGCCAGGCTTATGAAGAAAAGATGGGAGAGAACACAAATAAATAGAATCATAAATGAAAGAGGAGAAATTACAACAGACACGGCAGAAATCAAAAAAATAATCAGATATTACTATGAACAGCTATACAGAAATAAGTTCAACAAGTTAGAGGAAATGGACAAATTCCTAAAACTATACAACCACCCAAAACTAGATAAAGAGATACAGAACATCTAAACAGGCCAATCACAAGAAATGAAATTGAAACAGTAATCAAAACCCTCCCCTAAACCAAAAGCACAGGACCAGATGGTTTCATAAAAGAATTCAACCAACTGTTCAAAAATGATCTAATCCCTATCTTACACAAACTCTTTCAAAAAATTGAGAAGGAAGGAATAATAACAAACACGTCCTATGAGGCCAATATTACATTAATACCAAAACTAACACAAGAAAAGAAAGCTACAGACCATCCTCTCTAATAAACACCAATGCAAAAATATTCAAAAAATATTAGCCAACAGGACCCAACAATGCATCCAAAGATAATACACCAAGACCAAGTGGGATTTATTCCAGGGACACAAGGATGGTTCATCATCCGAAAATCAATCAATGTAACCCAACACATCAACAAAAAGAAAAATAAAAACCATATGATCATATCAACAGAGGCTGAGAAAGCATTTGATAAAGTGCAACATCCGTTCATGATAAAGACCTTCGAAATCCTTGGGATAGAAGGAACACAACTCAATATAATAAAAGCCATGTACAACAAACCCACCGCCAATATTATCCTCAATGGTGAGAAGCTGAAAGCCTTTCCCCTAAGATCAGGAGCAAGGCAAGGATGTCCACTCTCACCATTGCTCTTCAATATAATACTGGAAGTCCTAGCCAGAGCAATAAGACAAGAGAAAGACATACAAGGAATCCAAACAGGGAAAGAACAAATTAAATTATCAGGTTTTGCAGACGATATGATAATATACATAGATAATCCAAAAAACTCCGTAGAAAAACTACTCAAAATTGTAGACCAGTTCGGTAAAGTAGCAGGATACACAATCAACGCACAAAAATCAGTAGCCGTCATATATACACTTAGTCAGAAGAAGAAATCAAGAAAATTACCCCCTTCAAAACTGAAACAAAATACCTGGGAATAAGCCTAACAAAAGAGGTAAAGAACTTATACAAAGAAAACTATAAGACCTTATTAAGAGAAATAGAGATGAACACAAAAAAAATGGAAAGACATCCTATGTTCATGGATTGGAAGAATTAACATTATCAAAATGGCCATCCTACCAAAAGCAATTTACAGATTCAACGCTATTCCGATAAAAATCTCAATGACATTCTTCAAAGAAATAGAACAAATATTGATGAAAATCATATGGAAGCACAAAAAAACCTCGAATAGCCAAAGCTCTCCTAATTAAAAAGAAAGAAAATGGAGGGATTACCCTCCCCGATTTCAAATTATACTACAAAGCCATAATAATTAAAACAACATGGCACTGGAACCAAAACAGAAGCACAGACCAATGGAATTGAATAAAAACCCAGAAATAAATCCACATACCTATGGACAACTAATCTTTGACAAAGGAGCAAAGAATATGCAATGGAACAAGGTTAGTTTGTTCAATAAATGGTGCTGGGAAAACTGGACTGCTACATGTAAAAAAATGAAGCTAAAAAAAATGAAGCTAGACTACTACCTCACACAATGCACAAAAACCAATTCAAAATGAATAAAAGACATGAACATAAGACCTGAAACAATAAAATTTATAAAAGAAAATATAGGCAAAACTCTACATGACTTATATCTCAGCAAAATCTTTAAAGACACATCCCAAAAAGCGAAGGAAGTCAAGGAAAAGATAAACAGATGGGACTACGTCAAACTAAAAATCTTCTGTACAGCATAAGACACAATAATCAAAACAAACAGACACCCTACTAATTGGGAGAAAATTTTTGCACACAATACAACTGATAAGGACTGGTAACTAAAATCTACAAGGAGCTCACACAACTCAACAAAAACAAAGTCAACAATCCAGTTAAAAAATGGGCAGAATAGCTCAAAAGACACTTCTCCAAGGAAGAAAAGCAAAGGGCCAACAGCCATATGAAAAAATGTTTAACATCACTTATAATCAGGGAAATGCAAATCAAAACCACAATGAGATACCTCCTCACGCCAGTGAGAATGGCGCACATTAAAAAAACAGGCAACAACAAATGCGGTGAGGCTGTGGAGAAAAAGGAACTCTTCTACACTGCTGGTGGGAATGCAAACTGGTCCAACCCCTGTGGAAAGCCCTGTGGCATTTCCTCAAATTAATAAAAGTGCAGCTACCATATGGCCCAGCTATACCACTTTTGGGAATCTACCCAAAGGACAAAAAAAAAACACTAGTCCAAAAGGATACATGCAGCCATATTTTTATTGCAGCAGTATTTACAATAGCGAAGATATGGGAACAACACAGATGCCCAAAAATTGATGACTGGATGAAGAACATGTGGTACATATATACAATGGAATACTATTCAGCATTCAAAAAAGATAAACACATGCAATTTGCAGCAACATGGATGGAACTAGAAGGGATCATGCTCAGAAAAATAAGACAAAAGGAAAAAGAAAAATATCGAATGGTCTCACTTATAACAGGAATATAGGGGAACCAAATACAAAAGTGTCAACCAGAGAGAGAGGGGGAAGGATATGGGCTCAGAACGGGGGAGAGAGTAGCACAGGGGACTGTGGTGACGGTTCACGGGTGTATTGGTGGTGGGAAACCTACGGGCAATATACAGCAATGTAAAAGACACACACACACACAAAAAAAAAAAAAAAAAAAAAAAAAAAAAAAAAAAAAAAAAAAAACAGTGTCCATGACCAGGTGGCTTCAAAGTGAGTTCTACCAAACCTTCAAAGATGAAATAACACTAAACTCTAGAAAAAAGGAATTCTCCCTAACGCATTATATGAGCCAGCATTTCACTAATACCAAAGCCAAGGAAAGAAAACTACAAACACTTCAATGAACACGGATGCAAAAATCCTCAAAAAAAAGCCTAGCAAACTGAATCCAACAATGCATTAAAACGACTAAACACCAAGAAAAAGTGGGATTTATACCAGGGACACAAGGATAATTCAACATCCAAAAATCAATCAATGTAATTCACCACATCTAAAACTATGACCAAAAAACCCAAAACACATGATCATAGATTAATAGATGCTGAGGAAGGATTTGACAGGATTCAGCATCCATTCATAATGAAAGCCTTTGAAAAATTAGAGATAAACGGAATGTATCTTAACATAATAATGCCATATGTGACAAAACCATAGCTACTATCACTCAATGATGAAAATCTTAACGCCTTTCCTCTAAAGTCTGGTATAAGACAAGGATATCTACTCTCACCACTACTATCCAATATAATATTAGAAGCCCTGTATAGAGCAATTAAGCAGGAGAAAGCAATACAAGGAATCCAAATTGGGAAAGAAGTAAAGCTATCATTATTTGCAGATGGTATAATATACATAGAGAACCCCAAAGACTCCACAGAAAACTAATTGAAATTATAAAACAAGTAAGCGAAATGACAGGATACAAAATCTACATGCAAAAATCAGTTGCCTTCCTATATACAAATAATGAACTAGAAGAAATAGAAAATAAGAGTGCCATCCTGTTTACAATCTCACCAAAAAAATAAATACATAGAAATGAAACTAGCAAAGGACATAAACAACCTATGCAAGGAAAACTATAAGACATTGTTAAAAGAAATAGAAGGTGACACAGAAAAATGTGAGAGAATTCCTGCTCATAGATACAAAATTTCAAAATTGTTAACATGGTCATCCTACCCAAAGTAATTTATAGAAACGTTTCAATTCCAGTAAAAATCCCAGTGGCATTCTTCAAAGAAATAGAATGAATGTTACTGAAATTCACATAGATCCACACACAAAAAACATATCCAAGTTCTCTGGGCTAAAGAAGGAAAAAAATAATTATCACACTTCAGGACTTCAGACGGTACTATAAGTATGTTGCGGCAGAAATTCAGTCAGGAAACTGAAAGGCATTCAGAGAAAAGGAGGGAAGAATTTTATTAACGCTGGCAGACTGAGAGGAGATCATTCTCCAAAGTCTGAGTCCCGAGTAATTTGGTCACACAGTATTTATTGTCTTAGGAGGAGTACACTTGCAACTTACAGTTGGCAGGGAGTATGGGAATAAGAATCTTCTAAGCTGTTATCTGGAGAAGCTGAGTCAGAAGACCTTGAAAGCCTCATTAGCTATTTCCTGGATGTTTTAGTCTACTTTGAAGCTTTGTCTCAACATAGCTTCAGCTAATTAATAGGTCAGCCTGACATCTTCCACCACAAGTACAAAATAATCAAAAAAGCATGACAGTAGAACACAAACAGACACATAGATGAATGGAATATAATTGAGAGTACAGAAACAAAACTACATATTTATGGACAAATAACATTCAACAGAGGAGCATGGTATATACACTGGATCAATGAAAGCCTCTTCACTAAAGGGTGTTGGAAAAACTGGACTGCAACATGCAAAAGAATGAAACTAGACCATTATCTCACACCAATTATGAAAATCAACTCAAAATGAATAAAGGACTTTTATGTAAGACCTGAGACCATAAAACACATAAAAGAACATAGGTAAAACACCCCTGACATAAACTTCAGAAACATCATTGCAGACACATTTTCACAGCAAGGAAAATGCAAGAGAAAATAAACAACTTGGACTATATCAAACTAAATAACTCCCATACAGCAAAAGAGCCAGTGACCAAAATAAAGAGATATCCTATGAAATGGGAGAAAGTATTTGCATACCATACATCTAATAAGGGATTGATATCAAAGCTCTACAAAGAGCTTATACAACTCAACAAAAAGAAAACAAACAGTCTAATCAAAAATAGGGAGAAGAGCTAAATAAGCGCTTCTCCAAAGAAGACATTCAGATGGTCAACAGACATATGAAAAAAAAAGATCATTATACTTTATTATCAGGACATGCATATCAAATCCACAATGAGATACCACCTCACTCCAGTGAGATTGGCCCACATTAAAAAAAATCAGAAACAACAAATGTTGGAGAGGATGTGGAAATAAAGGAACACTCTTACACTGCTGGTGGGAAAGTAAACTGGTCTAGCCACTATGGAAAGCTGTGTGTAGTTTACTCAGAACACTAAAAGTGGATCATAATCTACCCAAAGAATACAAAAACACTAATTTGAAAGGAAACCTCCTATGTTTACTGCAGCACTATTTACAATAACCAACATATGGAAACAACCTAAATGCTCCCAAATAGACAAATGAATCAAAAAGTCGCTATATATTTACATAATGGAATATTACTCAGATATAAAAAAGAAAAAGCTCATGTCATCTGTGGCAACATGGATGGATTTGGGATTATGATAGCCAAAATAAATAAGAAGAAAAGTGATAAGCATTGGATGTTTTCACTTATATGAGGAATATAAGGAAACCAAAAAAAAAATCAAAAAAAAAAAGACAAGCAAGCTGACCAAAGATCTGAAGCATACAGCAATGGAGGAGGAAGGAAAAGGATCAAAACAGGGGAGGAAAGAATACAAGGGAATATGGTGATGGTTCATGGGTGATATGGTGGTGGGAGAACTGTGAGGAATTCACCTTATGGGAGAAACCGATTACTGTACAAAAATGAACACCGATGTGAGAAAATAAAAAATAAATTAATTTTTGAAAGGAAACTTAACCATAGTCCCTTGTGCTCTTTTCCTCCCTTGTTTTGATCCCTCACTCTCCCCCTCCCCTGCAGAATGTCTCTTATTTATGGTTGTCTGCTAGTTTTTGTTTTTGTTTTCTATGGTGATGGTTCACAGGTGAATGGGTGGTGGGAAAGATACGGGGAATACACAATAATGTAAAGGATATAAATAAAAATAAACAAATATTTTTTTAAAAAGAGAAAAAAGAATCTTAAAAGCAATCTGGGTAAAGAATGTAACTTTCAAAGGACACATTTAGACTCACAATGGGTTTCTCAGCATAATCTCTACAGAGGAAGAGACAGCGGAATGACATACACAGTCTGAAAGATAAAAATGGGCAGTGAAGAAGATATTATCCAGCAAAATAATCCTTCATATAAGAAGGAAATATAAAATATTTCCCAAACAACAACTGGTCATTCACTACCACTAGGTCTGCTTTGAAAGAAATACTGAAAGTAGTTCTTCAAACTGAAATAAAAAGATGTTAACAACAAGAAAGTATGTGCAAATATACAACACAGTAGTAAGTATGATAAATAGCCAGGATTAGTAAACTGTAACTCTATATTAGGATGGTGTGTGAACCAACTAATTATAGTGCAAATATTAAAGGAAAAGAGTAATAAAGTTAACTACAGTGAATACAGTTTTCTAACAAATACAAAGAATGAAAACTTGAAAATTATGGCATCAAAAATATAAAAGGGGAGGAGAAAAAGAGGGAGCCATTATAGGTGAAAAAACATAAGTTGAAATAAAGGGTTAATATTCAAAATATATCTGGATCTCCAACAACTCAACAGCAATAAAAACAAATAAATAACCCAATTAAAAATAGGCAGAGGACCTGCATAGGCATTTGTCCAGCAAACAGAAACAAATCACCAAGATACACAAACAATTAAAAAGAAATTAAGAGAGACAATGATTACAACACAGTAATACTAGTGGATTTTAACATCCCAATTACAAGACTGAACAGATCAATAAAATAAAGTATTAAAAGGGAAATAATGGCTTTAAATGAGGAAGTAGAATAGGTCTAAAATACATCTATAGAACACTTCATACAAAAACTATTCCATAGATTTTTCTTTGTAGTCACTGGACTGCTGAGACAATTGACTAAAACAAAGATGCTACTAGGACAGAATGTTAAATAAACGCTGTTAAATTCTACTGACAGAGCACAGTAATGGTAGGCTAAGAAGCTAGAGAAAGTCAGACCTTTTCCCCAAGATGAGCCCTTCTCCATGTGTAGATTAATTCTCAGGACGCCTTTCTCATGGTTGCAATATACCTGCCAGCACACTTAGTTTTTCAGTGAGGTCTCTTCTGACATGTTTTGCAACACTGAAAGTAGCCACACAGTGAGCAGCAACCACCTGGGAGAGTGCCATTTGGCCCACACACAGCAACAGAGTCTGTGTGAAATCTGACACACTGTGCTGTTCCCATCCGGCCCTGTGAGTGAAACCAGACAGGTAGAGGGAGAGTCCAGCAGCAACACGGTGAGCAGCAACCACCTAGGAGAGTGCCCATCATCCCACACACAGCATTAGTCTGTGTGAACTGTGGTGCAGCTGTGCCAACCCCACCTGGTTCTGTTAGCGAAGTCTTGTAGGTAGAGGGAAGGCACAGCAGCAACACAGAAAGCAGCAAAAACTCAGGAACAGGCTCTTTGGCCCACACACAGCATCATAGTCTGTGCAAAGGCCAGTGCAGTTGCACCGACCATGCCTGGCCCTGTGTATGAAGACATACACTTAGGGGGAGAGACCAGCAGTGCACAGAGACTCAGTGACCATCAGGGATAGTGCTCATTAGCCCATTCACAGCATCACGGTCCTGGTAGTAGCTGGCATGAGGGTGCCAGTCATGGCCTAACATCACAGTAGGAGCATCACAAGTCATGCCTACTGGCACTAATGGGGTGGTGGCCCTGTGCATAAAACAAATCCAAAAGCAAAAAGCAGGTAGAAAAAAATATATAAAGAGCCAAGCAAGCCTTCCAGGGACCAACAAACCACAAAAAGAAAATCAGCTGCCAGAACTCAACAACACCGACATGGAAGAATTTCTCTGCCTGACATAAAAAGAATTCAGAATCAACATGATTAAAAAATTTAATAAAGAAGAAAAGGAAAAGAATGGTATGAAGACTATAATCAATGAACTACAGAAAATCAATGAAAACGGAATTGATGAAATGGAAGAACAAATCAGTACTCTTGAAGACACAGATAAAAAAAGAACAAAAAAAGTAAAAGAGAGAAATGGACAAGAGAAAAAGAGTGATGAAACACTTCAAGAAATATCTGACACCGTGAGGAAAGGAAATATGAGTCATAGGAGTCCCAGAAGGTGAAGAGGGAGACAAAGGATCCAAGAAAGTATTCAAGGAAAAAATAGAAGAGAACTTCCCAAACACGAAAAAGGAAGTGAAAACAAACATACAGGAAGCTAAAAGAGCACTAAAGTATGATAAAGAAAGGAGAACTACAGTAAGACACATCATAGTGAAGCTTCCAAAAGCCTAAGATAAAGAAAAAATAACGATGTTAATGAGGGGGAAGATACAGATAACTTATAAAGGAAAACCAATTAGGCTGACCTCAGACTTCTCTGAAATAAAAAAAAACAGACCAAAAAAAAAAAACACTATGAGAAAGAAGAGAATGGAGCAACATATTAAAAAAACTCCAAGACAAAAACGCCAGCTAAGAATATTTTATCCTGCAAAACTCTCCTTCTTATATGAGGGCAAAAAAAGTACCTTCTCAAACAAATCTCAACTCCAATAAATATTACAAGAAGCCTTAAAATCTAAACCAACGGAGGAATGAACTAGAAGAACTGACAAGGTAATAAATAGAAACACAAGATGATAAATAAAATAGCAATTACAGATTATTGATACGTGAGAATGTATCAATAATCATCCTAAACATAAATAGACTGAATTCACCAATAAAAAGACACAGAAAAGTTGGCTGTATTAGAAAACAGAACCCAAACTTTTGCTATCTCCAGGAAACACACCTAAGAGCCAAAGATAAACATAGATTAAAGTAAAGGAATGGAAACAATTTTATAAGCAAATCACCCCCAAATAAGGCAGGGGGAGCCTTACTTATATCAGATAAAATAGACTTCAAACTAAGAAAGGTGACAAGAGACACTGATAAACACTGAATAATGATCAAGAAGACAGTAATCCAGGAAATTAAGCAATATATATACACTTAACAGAGCACCAAAATACATTAGAAAATTATTTTCAAATTTGAAAACAGACATTGGAGAAAATACATATATGGTAGGAGACTTCAACAACTTGCTCACCAATGGACAGATCAGCGAGATGAAAATAAAAAAGGACACAATAGCCCTAAACAAAAGACCTACAGCATATGGGCCTAGCAGATATCAATAGGACATTGCATCAAAAAAAAAAAAAACACTGAAAACACATTTTAATTAAGTGCTCACGGATCATTCTACAGGGTAGACCATGTACTGGGGCACAAGAAAAACAACAATAAATACATAAAGATTGAACGCATATCAGCCATCTTCTCTGAAAATAAAAGAATTAAATTAGAAATCAACTGTGAAAACAAACCAAGGAAAGCCCCCCCCCATTACAGGGAGAATGAATGACATGCTACTGAAAGACCATTGGATCAAGGAGGAAATCAAAGAAGAAATTGAGAAATACATTGAGACAAATGACAAAGAGAACACAACTTTCCAGAATATACTGAATACAACAAAAGTAGTAATAAAAGTAACATATAGTTCAATACAGGCTCATATCAGGAAACAAGAAAGAGTAAAAAGAAACTCTATATCTTCCATCTCAAAGAACTAGAAAAATAACAATAATACCCAAAAACAAGAAGAAAGGAAATAATAAAAATTCAAGCAGAAATAAATGAAATAGAAACAAAAAGACATTCCAAAAGATCGATGAAACCAAAAACCGGGTCTTTGAAAAACAAAATAGACACGACTCTATCCAGGCTCACAAAGAAAAAAAAAGGGAAAAAATCCAATAAATATGATCAAATTTAAAGAGAAGAAATCACAATAGACACAGCAGAAACCAAGAGAATAAACAGAAGTTACTATGAACATTTTCATGCAAAAAAGTTCAAAAATCTAGAAGAGATGGACAAATTCTTGGAACTATAATCATCCAAAGCTGAAGAAAGAAGGGATAGAAAACCTAAATAAACCAATTACAAGTAGCAAAATTGAAATAGTAATTGAAACCCTCCCACAAAACAAATGTCCATGTTGAGATAGTTTCACAAATGAGTTCTACCAAACATTTAAAGATATCTGGTGCTGATCCTACAAAAACTCTTTCCAAAAAATTGAGAAAGAAACAATATTACCAAGCACACTTTATGAAGCCAATATTACACTATTAACAAAACTGAACAAAGACAACACAAAAAAGAAAACTACAGACCAATATCCCTAATGAACACAGATGCAAAATTCCTCAACAAAATCCTAGCAAACAATACAACAATGTATCAAAAGGATAATACAACATGACCAAGTGGGATTTATACCAGGGTCACAAGGCTACTTCAACATCTGAAGATCAAATAATGTAATACAACATAACAATAAAAAAATGAAAACCAGATAATCATATCCATAGATGCTGAGAAAACTTTTGATGAAGTACAACATTCATTTATGATGAAGACCCTCAAAATTCTTGGAATAGAAGGAACTTAAGTTAATTAAAGCCATATATGACAAACCTACAGTCAATATCATTCTCAATGGTGTGAAAATGAAAATCTTCCCTTTCAGATTTGGAAAAAGACAAGGATGTCCACTCTCACCACTGATTTTAAATATAATACTGGAAGTACTAGCTAGAACAATTACACAAGAGAAAGACATACAAGGAATACAAATATAAAGAAGTAAAAATATGACTATTTGAAGACATGATAATATAGAGAACCCTAAAAATGTAAAAAAACCTAAATAAATATACCAGTTTAGTAAAGTATCAGGTTACAAAATCAACACACAAAAATCATTATTCTTCTTATAGGTTAACAATCTATCTGAAGAAAAAGAAATCAAAAAAGCTATTCCATAAAGGAAGTGAAGACCTTTACAAAGAAAACTACAAAATATAGATAAAAGAAATAGAAGAAGAAACAAAGAAATGAAAAGACATCCCTTGTTCATGGATTAACATTCTCAAAATGGCTATTTTATCAGAAGTAATTTACAAATTCAGTGCAATTTCAATAAAAAATCTCAATGACATTCATCAAAGAAATAAAACATAGAGCCACAAAAAAACCTAAAATAGACAAAGATCTCCTGACTAAAAATAGTAATAATGGAGGTATCACACCCCAAACTTCAAAATATACTACAAAACCATAATTAAAACAGCATGGTACTGGAACAAAAAGACACAGAGACCAATGAAACTGAATTGACAAATGCAGAAATAAAGCCACAAGTACATGGCCAACATTTCTATGACAAAGGATCAAGATATACACACTGGAACAAGGTTAATTTCTTCAATAAATGGTACTGAGATAACTGGACTGCTACTACCTCACACCATACACAAAAAACAACTCAAAATGGATGAAAGACCTGAACATAAGACCTGAAACCATAAACAACTTTTAAGACTCATTTCTTGAAGCAAAGAAAATGAAGGAAAGGAGGGACCACCCTGGTGGCACAACGGGTTGTCTTAGTTTTATGAACAGCCACAGCAGCATGAGTTTGATCCCCAGCCAGGTTGCTTCCCACATGGTAGAGCAGACCTCTCCTGCCTTGCTCTCTGCTCCCCTCAGCAGAGTACTTCAGTAGACCCTCTTGTTCTACTCCCTACTCTGTCTCTGGTGAATCCTCTCTCACACACACCCCACACCTCTGGCCTACACCCCAGTTCTTGTATGCATAAATAAATAAATCTTTGAAAAAAGGGAAGAAAATGAAGGGAAAGATAAACAGCTGGGACTATAACAAACTAAAAAGCTTCTTGTGTGCAAAACAAAGAGACACCCTACAGATTGGGAGAAAATATTTTCACTCTGTATAACTGATAAGGGTCTGAAATAAAAGATCTACAAAGAGCCTATACAACTCAACAAAAATAAAGTAAACAACCCAGTGAAAAAGATGGGCAGAAGAGATCAAAAGACACTTCTCCAAAAAGGAAATGCAGATGTCCAACAGGCATATGAAAAATGCTCATCATCACTCATAATCAGAGAAATGGAGATCAATACAATGAGATACCACCTCAGACAAGTAAGAATGGCTCACATTTAAAAAAAACTGACAACAACAAATGCTGGTGAGGATGTGAAGAAAAAGGAACACTTTTACATTGCTGGTGTGAATGCAAACAAGTCCAACCACTATGGAAAGCTGTGGGGAGGACCCTCGAATTATTTAAAATGTATCTACCATATGACCCAGAAATTCCACTTCCAGGAATCTACCCAAAGGACACAAAAACATTAATTTGATAGGAAATCTGCACTCCTGTATTTGTTGTAGCTCTATTTACAATAGTTAAGATATGAAAACAACCTAAATGCCCCAAAATGGATGAATGGATCAAGAAGATGTGGCATATATATACAACTGAATACTAATAAGCAATCAAAAGAGTTTATGCGCTAACAATCTATCTGCCATTCATAACAACATGGATGGAGCTGTAAGGGATAATGTTCAGTGAAATAAGGCAAAAGGAAAAAGAGAAATATCGGATGATATCACTTATAGGAGGAATATAGGGAAACTGATAAAAGGGTCACAAATAAAATACAAAACTTGTAGGCAATTATAGATCTGAGGCTTAAAGCAGGGGAGGGGAGAAAAGGAAATCAAAATAGGGGTGGAAAGAACATAAAGGACCATGGTGATTTTCACAGGTGATGTGGTGATGGGACTACACTGAGGGTAGAAATTAAATATTGCAAAAAAGACTCCTAACAACTATAAAACGACAGCAGCGACAGTAGGACAAAAGCAACATTTGACACTGGAAAAGGGGTTTGAATCCTAGCAGGGGGCCTACTCAGAAACTTCAAAACCTAAAAACAAAAAGACTACAAAACTCTCCCCAAGTTTACATCTACCCAATACCTTTTTTATTTTTTTCTTCTTTAATTTTTTTTAGTTTTTAATTTTTATTTTTTATTTTTTATTTTTTTTTACTACAAACCACCACCCCTTTTTCTACCCTAAATCCACCCGGAACCGGAAACACATTGGAGACACGCCATGAGAGACACAGAAATTCAATAGAGAAAAAAAAATCTAGAAGATACCCAACCACAGCCAAGACAACTCAGACACTAGGAAACAACACTCCTCACCAAGGAGAACCAAGAATCATGCTTGCCGGCACCAACAGCACAGGAATGTTATGATCAGAGCAAAGCAGAAGGCCAATAAAAGGAAGAAAAAAAGTTACAAATGACCCGTAAAACAATACACCACAGAAAGAAAATCCCTCTTCAGAACCCAATAATATGGACAAAGAAGATTACATCTGCCTAACAGATAAAGAATTCAGAATAGCCATAATAAAAAAATAATAGAATTAAATGAAAAGAACAAAGAACTGAGGAATATAAATGAAGAACTGAAAAAATGAGAATGAATCCATAAAGAAGAAAATGAAGGAAATGGAAGATTTACAAATATTAGTAGAGAGCCATAAAAGTAGATTAAAACACATGGAGGGAAGAATAAGCACTCTGGAGGATAAAGATACTGAAAGACCCAAGACAGGAAAGGAAAAAGAAAAATGAAGGAAAAAGAATGAGGAAAAGCTTCGAGACCTATCTGACACCATGTAAAAAGGAAACTTCAGAATCATAGGAATTCCAGAAAGAGGGGAGAGAGACAAAGGACAGAGAAACTTCTCAAGGAGATGATTGAAGAGAACTTTCCAAACATGAAAAAGGAAACAAAAATCGACATACAAGAAGCCAGAAGATCTCCAAATTATTACAACGAAAGAAAAAAACACAGCAAGACATCTGATAGTAAAACTATCAAGAATTCAGGACAAGGAAAATATATTGAAAATGACGAGGACAAAGAAACAAATAACCTACATAGGAAAGCCAATCAGGTTGACATCAGATTTCTCCGAAGAAACACTATAGGAAAGAAGAGATTGGAGAGACATATGTAATATACTAAATGCCAACAAATGTCAACCAAGAATACTCTACCCTGCAAAGCTCTCCTTCCTCTATGAAGAAAGGATATGGAACTTCTCTGACAAACAGAAACTACAGAAATTCATCACTACCAA
Organism: Scalopus aquaticus; assembly: GCA_004024925.1. NCBI lineage: Eukaryota > Metazoa > Chordata > Mammalia > Eulipotyphla > Talpidae > Scalopus > Scalopus aquaticus. The sequence goes on from PVIJ01019613.1 coordinate 21,364, forward strand.
ACCCCCATTCACCATGAAGAGAAAACCAACAGAGGAAAGACCAGGAAATATGGAATAAGGTAAGGATTAGAATCACAAAAAGGTAAACAAAAAGACAAATATGGATGAAAGTATATCAATATTAACTCTAAATGTAAATGGATTAAACACACCAAATAAAAGACACATCATAGCAGGATGGATCAAAAAAACAGAACCCAACCTTCTGCTGTCTACAAGAAACACATTTAATTGAGATAGATAAACAGAGATTAATACTTAAAGGATGGAAAACAATCCTACAAGCAAATGGACCAAGGAAGAAGGCAGGAACAGCTATGCTTATATCAGATAAAATAGATTTCAAACTTAAGAAGGTAAAAAAAGACAAAGCTGGTCACTACATCTTGATAAAAGGGACAATAAAACAGGAGGATATAACACTCATCAACATATACTCCCCAAATGAAGGAGCACCAAAATATATCAGACAATTATTATCATCCCTAAAAACAGACATTAAAAAAATACATACATAGTAGGAGATTTCAACACCCCTTTTTCTCTATTGGACACATCAAGAAGACAAAAAGTAACAAAGGATATTAATGCTCTAAATAAGGACCTAGACCACATGGGATTAACAGATATTTATCAATCACTTCATCCCCGAAAAATTGAATACATATTTTTCTCAAGTGCACACAGAACATACTTCAGGATCGATCACATATTAGGCCACAAAACAAACCTCAACAGATACACTAAGATCAAAATTGTACCAGCCTTCTTCTCCGATCATGAAGGAGTCAAACTGGAAATAAACCATAGAAAGAAAAAAAGAAACCTTCTTACCTCATGGACACTGAAACCCACATTACTGGAAAGCCAATGGATCAATGAAGAGATCAAAGAAGAAATTAAAAAATATCTAGAACTGAATGACTATGAGGACACAACTGTCCAGAATGTCTGGGACACAGAAAAAGCAGTAATAAGAGGAAAATACAGAGCATTACAAGCTCACATCAAGAAACAAGAAACAACCTAAAGAAACAATTTAATCTCACATCTCAGAGAACTAGAAAATGAACAACAAAAAGCCCCAAAATCCAGTTTAAGAAAGGAAATAATAAAAATCAAAGCAGAAATAAACGAAAAGGAAATAAAAAAAAATCCAGAAGATTAATGAAACCAAAAGATGGTTCTTTGAAAAAATAAACAAAATAGACAAACCACTAACAGGGCTTACAAAGAAAAAACGAGAGAAAACACAAATAAATAGGATCATAAATGAAAAAGGAAAAATCACAACGGACACAGCAAAAATAAAAATAAATAATCAGAGGTTACTATAAACAGCTATACGGAAACAAGTACAACAACCTAGAATACATGGACAAATTCCTAGAACTATACAATCACCCAAAACTAGACAAAGAAGATATAGAACACCTAAACAGACCAATCACAAGCAGTGAAATTGAAACAGTAATTAAAAACCTCCCCCAAAACAAAAGCCCAGGACCAGATGGTTTCACAAACAATTCTACCAAACATTCAAAAACGAAATAGTCCCTATATTACACAAACTCTTTCAAAAAATCGAGAAGGAAGGAGTACTACCAAACACATTCTATGAAGCAAATATTACTCTAATACCAAAACCAGACAAAGACAATACAAAAAAAGAAAACTACAGACCAATCTCCCTAATGAATACTGATGCAAAAATATTCAACAA
>PVIJ01019614.1:0-23083 GCA_004024925.1 Scalopus aquaticus
GTTGGACCAGTTCACATTCCCACCAGCAGTGTAGAAGAGTTCCTTTTTCTCCACATCCTTTCCAGCATTTGTTGTTGCCTGTATTTTTAATGTGTGCCATCCTCACAGGTGTGAGGTGGTATCTCATAGTGGTTTTGATTTGCATTTCCTTGATTATAAGTGATGTTGAGCATTTTTTCATGTATCTGTTGGCCATTTAAGCTATTTTATGGCAATAAAGTACCCCAGCTTGTATGCAAAAATAAATAAATCTTAAAAAAAAGATTTAAAAAAGTTCATAACTAGAAATATAGAAAAGATTAAAAATGTTAGACCATAAACTATTTTATGCCAATAAAGTACCTCAGCTTGTATGCAAAAATAAATAAATCTTTAAAAATGATTTTAAAAAGTTCATAACTAGAAATATAGAAAAGAGTAAAAATGTTAGACCATAAACTATTTTATGCCAATAAACTTAAATCTAAAAAAAACAATATCCTGGGAAAATAAGATTTAACAACAGAGAAGAAATAGAAAACGTGAATAGAATTATAAACTTAAAAGCAATAAATCAACAGATAAAACTCTACCACACCCCTTACTCCAAATCCCACAGCCCAGATGATTTCACAAGTGAGTTCTATTAACATTCAAGAAGCCAATAAATCCAATCTCACACAAAACTTGTCTAGGGAATAGCAAAATAAGAAAAAAATTTCCCTCAGTTTACTTTATGAATTTATGAATCAAGGCTTTGTAACCTTGATAATAAAACTGACAAGAATAGTCAACGAAATTAAAAAAAGAGAGACGATCTCTCATATGAGCATAGGAAAATATAGTATGTGTGTATGAAATCCAATTTTCAACAATAGAATACCTCAGAATACAAATTTACAAAAGTTTAACACTCATATGAAGAAAAGCATAAAATTCTATGAGGAATATAAAAAGAAAACCTTGATAAATACCTTGGTCTTAGATAGGAAAACTCAACACTATAAAATCTGCCAGTTCTCATAATTAACTGATAAGTTAAATACATTCCCAAAGAACATTCAAGAGTTTTGGAGGTTGTTTTTAGTTTTTGAAAATTTACAAAGTCATTCTAAAGTTTATCTGGAAGAATATTAAGGAATAACAAAGAAATTATGAACAATAAAACTAATAAAAGAATTTGCTCTACCAGATATAAAATTTATTTCAAAGTTACAGTAGTTGAAATATTGTAGCACCATTCTAGGAGTAAAGAGATACATCAGTCGAATCAAAATTGAAAATCCAGAAATAAACCAAATACACAATTAACTTGTTATAAAAGTCATTGTGAAACAGGGGCACTCAATCAGGGTGATAGGGCAGGAGGATAGCTGGATGGATGCTGGAATGTCCACCTGCCCACACAAGGTCTGAACAAGAAAGCTGTCCAAAAGGTCAAAAGGTCAAAACCCAAAACCACTGCTATGGCAATACAATGCCTGTGTATAATGGTCTATAGCCTATAGCTGATCAAAGGACAGTGCCTGATAAGAGGACAGAGTGCTGTCTGTGGGTTCTCATCTGCACACAATTGCAAGATACCTCAGCCTCCAGGAATAACCATCTTGGGTTTTATTTTACAAACAGGGAAAACAAAGAGCTTACTCTCAGACAAGTGTCTGGCTATCTCACCCAGATAGTGTCCACCAGAAGGAGAGTAATGGTCACCTGTTACCAAGAGTGCTGGACAGCACTGGCCAGTAGTGATGGTCCCTACTGGCCCCCCAGAGGTAATGTCAGAGATACCAAATATTAACAGCCCTTTGTGAATTGTTAGGCTATACGAACCACAAACAACTTTTTGAGACACCAGGCCCGGAGCATTTGGTGCTCCTTTCAGGCGATGTCAGAGACAGGACTGGTGGCCCAGTCTCTGGCAGAGGTCTTTGGCTTCTCTTTTCTCCTCAGAGGTAGGCTGCTGGATGTTTCTTTTCTTCTTTCTTTTTTTTGGGGTCAGCTTCTGGTCCTTCTTTCTTTGGAGGCTGAAACAGTCTCTTCAGCTCCCTCTGTTTCTGGTTTATATCCCCTTTCAGGGTGCCCCTGAAAGTCTGGATTGGACTGTTTTTTAATCCTACGGCTGGTTGGATCAACCAGCTCATATCTCACACCTGATTGGTCCATTCCATGATCCAGGAAGTATGCATTAAAGGACAGTTGCTGGGGTCTGAGGAGCCACAGCCAGAACTGGTTTGTGGTGGGGGAGCAGGGTGAGAGACCATCACTGCTGCTGCTGTCCCCCACCGCCGAGATGGCCGCTGGAACCAAGGGACTTGGTTCCCTTATCAATTGAAATTTATTGGGGAAAATAAATACTTAATAAAGCACCATTGGGATAACCAATTATTTAGAAAATAAATAGGACTGGATTTTGCCTAACTCTACACCACAAATTTTTTGGTATAACAATATAAGATGTGAAAAAAATGAAACCACAAAAACAGTAGAAGGAAATATGAGTGAGCATTTTTATAATCTCAGGGTAGCACAGGCATTTTCAAGCATGATGTGAAATTCACAAACCATAAAAGGAAGATTGACAGATTTGACTACATCAGAATGAAAAATTTCTGTACATCAAAAAATGTCATAAACAAGATTGAAAGACAAATGACAAATTGGAAAAGAGCACACATGACAGAGGATAATTTCCTTCATCTGACATCTATTAACAACAAAATAAATACTCCAGTAGCAAATGGGCAAAGCACAGGAAAAGGAAATATCACAAAAGAAAAATATACATGTACAATAAACCTACAAATAGCTGTTTAACATCATCTTTAACCAAAGAAATTCAGACAAGAATGACAACAAGGTGGACTTTGTCACCTTTTGGCTAACACAATATTTTAAAATAGACTTTAAAGGACAGCTTTAATTTACAGAAAAATTGAGAAGATATTACAGAGACTTCCCAGGTATGTGAGACACTGACTTCAAAAGTGTTTCTGAGGACTCAATTACAATGGCAACAGAAACTAAAGCAAAAAATAAACAAATGGGACAAATGAGACTACATCAAATTAAAAAAAAACACTCCTGCACAGCAAATAAAACTATCATTAAAATAAATTGACACCCTATCAAAAAGGAAAAGAAATATTTGCACATCATACATCTGACAAGGGACAAATATCTGAAATCTACAAGGAACTCATGAAACTCAATAAAAATAAAATAATTTTTAAAAATGTATAAAAATTAAATATAGGCAATTCTGCAAAGAACACATATGAATGACCAACAGGCACATCAAAAAATGCTCATTATTTCTTATTATCAAGGAACTAGGATACTACCTTATATCTGGAAGAAAAGCTTATATCAAAACTTTCAGAAACAAGTGCTAATGAGGGTGTGGAGAAAAAAAAAACCCTCATGCACTGTTTGGGGGGAATGTAGACTGGTACAGTTCCTGTGGAAAACAGTATGGAGGTTTCCCAAATCATGAAAAATCTACCATATGAGCCAGCAATTCCATTTCTAGGTATCTTCCCCAGTATACAGAATCATTAATTTGAAGGTTTATGTGTACTCCTATGCAGCACTATTTACAATAGGCAAGTTATGGGAACAACCCAAATGTCCAATAACAGATGAGTGGGTTAAGAAGATATGGTTTTATTAAAAGAAATAGAAGAAAATACAAAGACATGGACAGATATTCCCTGCTCATGGACTGGAAGAAATAACATTATCAAAATGGTCATCCTACCCAAAGCAATACATAGATTTAATGAAATCCTAATAAAATACCAATGGCATTATTCAAAGAACTGGCGCAAACACTACTGAAATTCATATGGAATCACAAAAGACTCAGAAAAGCCTAAGCAATCCTGGCAAAAAACAAAGAGAATGTTGGCATCACACTTCAAGACTTCAAACTGTATTATAAAGTCATGATAATTAAAACAGCCTGGCACTAGAACAAAACCAGACACACAGACCAATGGAGTAAAACTGAGAGCCCAGAAATAAATCTATATGGACAGTTAACCTATGAAAAAGGGGCCAATGATACACTGGAACAAGGATAGTCTCTTCAATAAATGGTGTTGGCAAAACTGGACAGCTGTATGCAAAAAAAAAAATAAAGAAATTCTCTCACATTACACACAAAAATCAATTCAAAATGGATAAAAGACTTGGAAGTAACACCTGAAGAAAACATAGGCATAACACTTCATTACGTAAGTTTCAGTAATGTCTTTAGGAATTCATCTCCAACAGCAAGGAAAACAAAATAGAACATAAGTAGTTGGGACTACATCAAACTAAAAAGCTTCTGCACAGCAAAAAGATCCGTAACTAAAGTTAAAAGATACCCTACTGAATGGGAGAAAATATTTGTACATCATACATCTGACAAGGAAATGATATTGAAGATCTACAAAGAACTCATAAACGCAACAAAAAGAAAATAAATAACCCAATAAAAATGGACAGAATTAAACAGACACTTCTCCAAAGAACACATACAGACTGCAAATAGGCACATGAAAAACTGTTCATTATCACTTACCATCAGGGAAATACAAATCAAAGCCACAATGAGATAATATCTCACACCTGTGAGAGTGGCCCATATTGAAAAGTCTAGAAACGGAAAGTGCTGGCAGGGATGTGGAGAAAAGGGAACCCTCTCACACTGTCAGTGGGAATGCAGACTGATCCAACCCATATAGAAAACAGTATATGGTGGTGTCTCAAAAGATTAAAAGTGGATCTGCCATATTACCCAATAATTCCACTCCTAGGCATCTACCCCGCTCCCCAAATTAAAAAACTAATTGTAAAGGGAACATAGGCAAGCAAAGGTGAGCAGCCAGTTCCAGGAAAACTCAGGCTTGTCTGCAAGGCTGTTGGAGGCCGGTGACCCCCAAGCACCCCTTACAGAATGGAGTAAAGGGAGAGGGAGAGCTCCTCAAACAAAGATTAACAGTCTGTGGAAAGCATGGACTTTTCTGCAAAGGTGTTGGAGCCCAGAGACCCCAAGCACTCCTCCAGGAACCAAGTAAAGGCAGAGGGAGGCTCTGGGAAACAAAGGTGAGCAGCAAGACCCAGGGGAGTGCCCTTCAGTCCCCATATGGCTGTAGTAGGCCACCAGTGACCCCTTTGCACCCATGCACCCCATCTAGAACAGCAAATAAAGCCAGGAAGGTACAGGGAGGGCCCAGGTCCCATGGGGAGTAGCAACCATGTAAGAAAGTACCTTTTGGCCCACACACAGTGTTAGAGTCTGTGTGAACCCTACCTCATACACAGACTACATCCGGCATTGTAGGTTAAGACATGCATGTAGTGGAATAGACCAGCAGCATACAGAGACTCAATGATATTCAGGGTTAGTGCCCATCAACACAATCCATAGCATCACAGTCAATGTGAAGTTTGGCATGACAGTGCCAGATTCAGCCAGGCCACCAGTCCTCTATGTCCCAGTAGGAGCACCTCAAAGAGGTGCCACCATTACCAGTGGCACAGTGGCACAGCACATACGACAAATTTGAAAACAAACAACAGGGAGAAGGAAAAATACAAATAGCTAAAAGCCCTCTGGGGAAGGACACACACAAAAAGAAAATCAGCCCCCAGAACTCAACAACAATTACATGGAAGAACTTCTCTGCCTGTCAAATAGAGAATTCAGAATTGACATGATTAAAAAACTTAAAGAAGACAAAAAGGAAAAGAATGATATGAAAAATATAATTAGTGAACTGGAGAATGAAATTGAGTCTTCAAAGAAGTAAAAGAAGGAAATGCAGGATATTAAAAGATTAATGGAGGAGCTAATGAACTCTGGAAAAAGTAATGAAAACAGAATTGATGAAATGGAAGAACGAATCAGTAGTATTGAAGATACAAAAATAAAAAGAATAGGAAAGAGAAGAACAAAGGAAAAAAGAATGAAGAAACACTTTACGAACTATCTGACACCATGAAGAAAGGAAATATAAGAGTTAAAGGAATCCCAGAAGATGAGGAGACAAAGGAACTGAGAAATTATTCAAGGAGGTAACCAAAAGGACATTGCAATCATGAAGAAAGAGATGAAAATAGACATACAGGAAGCTAGAAGAACATCAAATTACCAGAATGAAAGGAGAACTACAGCAAGACACATAATAGTAAAGTTTTTAAGTGTCCAAGACAATGAAAACATAACGAAGTTGACGAGGGGGAAGAAACAGATAACCTACAAAGAAAAACCAATCAGGCTGATATAAGACTTCTCCAAAGAAACACTATAGGCAAGAAGAGAATTAAGTGATTCAAGAAACTCCAAGCCAACAAATGTCAACCAAGAAGACTTTACGCTGCAAAGCTCTCCATCCTCTATGAAGGGAAAATAAGGACATTCTCAGACCAACAGAATCTCCAAAATTTCATTACAACTAAACCCCCACTCCAAAAAATTATTACAAGAAGCTTTAAAGCCACAACCAACAGAGGAATGAATAGGAAGAACAGAATAAGATAGGGACTAGAATCACAAAAAGACAAACAAAATGGCAAATATAGATGCCAATGTATCAATATTAACCCTACAATGTAAATGGAATAAACTCGTCAATAAAAGGACACAGAGAAGCAGGCTGGATTATAAAACAAAAACCAAACTTTGTTTCCAGGAAACACATTTAACTACAAAAGATAAACACAGATTGAAAGTAAAAGGTTGGAAAACAACCTTATAAGCAAATAGACCAAAAAGGAAGGCAGGAACAGCTATACTTATATCAGATAAAATAGACTTCAAATTAAAAAGGTAAAAAGATACATAAATAGTCACTACATTGATTAAAGAGACAATACATGAGGAAGATTTAGCATTCATCAAAATATACTAACACAATGAAGGAGCACCAAAATATATCAGACAATTATTATTATCTCTTAAAGCAGACATTAGAGAAAATACACATGTAGCAGGAGACTTCAACACCCCACTCTCACCAATGGACAGATCAATGAGATAAAAGATAAACAAAGACAATAGAGCCCTAAATAAGAACCTAGACCTCATGGGCTTAACAGGACACTGCACCCAAAAAATTCCAAGTACACATTTTTCTCAAGTGCACACAGATCATTCTCCAGGATTGAACACATATTGGGCCACAAGACAAACATCAACAGATTAATTAAGATCAAAATCATACCAACTATCTTCTCTCATCATAAAGGCATGAAACTTGAAATAAACTATGGAAAGAAAGCCAAGAACACTCCCACTTCATGGAGATTGAAACCCACACTACTGGAAGACTACTGGATTAATGAGGAACTCAAAGAAGAAATAAAAATTACCTTGAGATGAACAACAATGAGAACACACTTTCCAGAATGTACGGGACATAGCAAAAGCAGTAATAGGAGGAAAGTATATAGCAATACAGGCTCACATCAAGAAACAAGAAAGAACTCAAACTATCTAATCTCCCATCTCAAAGAACTAGAAAAAGAACAACAACCCCCCCACACAAAAAACCAGTGGAAGAAAGGAAATAATTAAAATCAAAGCAGAAATAAATGAAATAGGAATGAAAAAAAACAATCCAAAAGATCAATGAAACCAAAAAATGTGTTCTTTGCAGGAATATAGGTGAATCAAATAAGAAAGAGACATTCAGCAAGGGAGGGGGGATAAGGGCTCAAAACGGGGAAGAAAAGAGCACAAGGGACTATGGTGATTGTTCACGGGTGAATTGGTGGTGGGCAATCTATGGGGAATACATTATAATGTAAAAGATATGAATAATAATAATAAATGTTATATTTAAAAAGTTTGTTCTTTGAAAAAACAAACAAAATAGACAAACCTCTAGCTAGGCTCACAAAGAAAAAAGGGGAGAAAACACAAATAAAGAGGATCACAAATGAAAGAGGAGAAATTACAACAGACTCAACAGAAATCAAAAGAATAATCAGAGATTACTATGAACGTTTGTATGCAAACCATTTCAACAATCTAGAAGAGATGGACAAATTCCTAGAACTATATGATCACTCAAAGCTAGATAAAGGAGAAATAGACCACCTAAACAGACCAATTATAAGCAGTGAAATTGAAACAATAATCAAAACACTCCCCCAAAACAAAAGTCCAGGAACAGATGTTACACAAATGAATTCTATCAAATGTTCAAAGACGAACTGGTGGCTGTCTTATAAAAACTCTTTCAAAAAATTGAGAAAAAAGGAATACTACTAAATATGTTTTATGAAGTCAACATCGCACCAATACCAAAACCAAACAAAGACAACACAAAAAAAGAAAACTACAGGCCAATCTCCCTAATGAACACTGATGAAAAAATCCTCAATAAAATCTTAGCCAACAGAATGCAAAATGCATCAAGAGGATAATACACCAAGACCATGTGGGATTTATTCCAGGGGCACAAGGATGGTTCAACATCCGAAAATCAATAAATGCAATCCAATACATAAACAACAAAAAAATAAAAACTGTATGATCATATCAATAGGCGCTCAGAAAGCATTTGACAAAGTTCAACATCTGTTTATGATTAAGGCCCTTGAAATACCTTAACATGATAAAAGCCACATGTGACAAGCCCACAGTTAATATTATTCTCACTTGTGAAAAGCTGAAAATCTTTCCTTAAGATCAGGAACAAGACAAAGATGCCCACTCTCATCACCACTTTTCAATATAATACTGGAAGCCAGAGCAATAAGACAAGAGAAAGACGTACAAGGAATCCAAATAGGGAAAGAAGTAAAACTATCCCTCTTTGTGGTTGATATGATAATATGCATAGAGAACCCTAAAAACTCCAAAGAAAAACTAACCAAAATAATAAACCAGTTTAGTAAAGTAGCAGGATACAAAATCAACACACAAAATCAGTAGCCTTCCTATATGAGAACAATCAATCTGAAGAAGAAGAAATTAAGAAAATCATCCCATTTACAACTGAAACCAAAAAAAACAAATACCTGGGAATAAACCTAACAAAGAAGGTGAGTGACCCATGCAAAGAAAATTATGAAACATTGTGAAAAGAAATAGAAGAAGACACAAAGAAATGGAAAGACATCCCCTGTTCATAGAGTGGAAGAATTAACATTATTAAAATGGCTTTCCTATTGAAAGCAATTTACAGATTGACTGCAATCCCGATAAAAATTTCAATGACATTCTTCAAAGAAACAGAACAAATATTGATTTAATTCACATGGAGCCATAAAAATCCTCCAATAGTCAAAGCTCTCCTGACTGAAAAGGAGAATGGAGGTATACATGCCCAGACTTCAAACTATACTACAAAGCCATAATAATTAAAACAGTATGGTAGTGGAACAAAAACAGACACAGAGACCAATGGAATTGAATAGAAAACCCAGAAATAAAGCCACACACATATGGACAACTAATCTTTGACAAAGGAGCAAAGAACAAGGACAATATGTTAAACAAATAGTGGTGGGAAAATTGGACCACCACATGCAAAGGAATGAGACTAGACTACTCCCTCATACCATGCACAAAATGGATAAAAAGAATTGAACATAGGACCTGAAACCATAAAATATATAGAAGAAAATATAGGTAAAACACTAGATGACATACATCTCAGTAACATCTTTAAAGACTCATCCCCCAAAGCAAAGGAAGTGAAGGAAAAGATAAACAGCTGGGATCCAATCAAACTAAAAAGCTTCTGTACAGCAAGAGAAACTTTAACCAAAACAGAGACATTCTACTGATTGGGAGAAAGTAGTTGCATTCCATAATACTGATAAAGGACTGATCACAAAGATCTACAAAGAGCTCACAGGACTCAACAACAACAAAGTGAACAATCCAGTCAAAAAATGGGCAGAATTATAAAGACACTTCTACAAAAAGGAAATGCAAAAAGCCAAAGGTATATGACAAAAAAAGTTCAATGTCACTTATAATCAGAGAAATGCAAATCAAAACCACAATGAGATACCACCTTACACCAGTGAGAATGGCACATATTTAAAAACGGCATCAACAAGTGCCGGCGAGGATGTGGAGAAAAAGAAACTCTCCTACATGCCTGGTGGGAATGCAAACTGGTCCAACCATGATGGAAAGCTGTGTGGAGGTTCTTCAAACTATTTAAAATGGAGCTACCATATGACCAAGCAATTCCACTCCTAGGAATCTACCCAAAGAATACAAAAACATTAATTCAAAAGGATACCTGCACCCCTATGTTTATTGCAGCACTATTTACAATAGGTAAGATTGGAAACAACCCAAATGCCCAAAAACGGATGACTGGATTCAGAAGATGTGGTACATATACACAATGGAATACTATACAGCAATCAAAAAAGATAAACTCATGCCATTTGCAGCAACATGGATGGAGCTGGAGGGGATAAAGCTCAATGAAATAAGCCAGAAGGAAAAAGAAAAATATCAGATGGTTTCACTTATAGGAGGAATGTAGGGGAACCAAATAAGGCATCTGGAAAAAAATAGCAATATTAAATTAAAAGAAAAATTAACAGGCAACTACATATCAGAGACATTCTTTAGGGGAGGGGGAGGGAGAGGGATCAAAACAGGGGAGGTAGAGCTTCAGGGACTATGGTGATGGTAAATTGGTGGTGGGGATTTTACAGGGACTACACCTGAGAGGAAAAAGCAAATATTGTATAAAAATGAACAATGATATAAAATATATAAAAATAAATGAATTTAAAAGACAAAAAAAAATGAGGCCTCCCTGGTGGCGCAGCAGTTGAGCACTGTGCTGTGGAGCTGTTGGCAGCGCACGATGCGGGTTCGACGCCCAGCTGGGGAGAATCCCACATGGTGCGGCAGACCTCGCCTGCCTCGCCCACTGCTCCCCTCAGTAGTGTATTTCTGATCTGCCTGTTCTGCTCCCCACTCTGTCTCTGGTGAACCCTCTTACCGCCCCACGCCTCTGGCCTGTACCCCTGCTTGTATGTACAAATAAATAAATCTTTTAAAAAAAGATAAAAAAAAGAAAAGGAAACTTGCACTCCCATGTCTTTTGAGTGCTATTTACTACAGCCAAATTCTGGAAACAACCTAAGTATCCCAAAACAGATGAGTGGATCAAGATATAGTCTACCTACACAAAGGAATATTACTCAACAGTCAAAAAGATAAATTCATGTGATATGTGGCAGCACAGTTGGAGATGGAAGGGATAATGCTAAGTGAAATAAGTCAGAGAGAGAAAGATAAATACAGGATGGTGTCATTAATATGTGGAATATAGAAAAACCAAACTAAGATTCAGATAAAGACAAGCTTAAAATCTAACCTTTGAAATCTGGGTACAAAACTAAGGCATCCAGAGTTGGAAGGGGTAGAGGAAGGGTAAGAACAAAGAGGGAAGGGAGCACAATGGACTATGTTGGTGGATTTTGGCTGACTTGTTGGTAAAGGCAGTATAATGGGAATACCTGATGTGGGTATCCTAATATTACCTCAATTAAAAATGTGGAATATAAAAACAAAGTAAAGGAACAGACAAAAACAAAACAAATATAAGCCCTTGAAATCTGACTGCAGACCTGAAACTACTAGAAAGGGAATGTGGGAGGGTAGGACTGAAGGTAGAGGGGGCCCAATGGACTGTAGTGGAGGTCTGTGGTGCTTTGTTGGTGGGTGGGTTTGGCAACATACTTTTGTGAAATGTACACCTGAAAAATATACAGTGTTGTATAACAAAACATACAAAACATATAACAAACATAATTAAAAACACAAAAGAAATGGACTATTTTACTCTCCCTCCCTGAGGGAAGAGTATCTACACTATCTGGAGTTCTTCTGCATGGGAGATTTATTTCTTCTCCCCATCGATTAATTCAGTGATTTCTTTCTATCAGTACACATTTATGGATATTCATTTTTTACTTTGGGTTATTAATTAAATATGACTTTATTTTACTGTTCAAATTATTCTAATTTTGACCATTAGGAGCTCTTTCAGTTGGCTCCTGTACTCCTTTGACAGACCTCCATCAATGTGTGTGTGTTTTTAAGCATTTCTTTACTTTTTAGTACTAGCAGCTGCTAGGTTCATCTTATGTATTTTCTGCCCCAGTTCTAGAACCAGCCATTTCTCTAAGGCGCCCTCATTCCTTTTATTGTAGAAACCATTATTTGGAAGCTAGATGTGCTCTTTGTTCCTGTGGTTTCATTGCTTCTAGACACTCTTAGCTGTCAAAGCAAAGAAATAATTGTGTATAGATTCACCCAAGTATAGACACATTATTCTACAAACATTTCTATATGTAACCATCTGTATCTACATTAAATTAAACATGAGTTCATATTGATGTCTCCAACTCTAATCCATTGCCACATGGATCATTTTAGCCTCCTCCTCTTGTTTATTTATAAATCCTCATGCCAAAAGTGAGAAACCTGGTTCCCAATATCTGCCATCTCTTTAATTCTTCAATTCCAGTATATGTGTGTAGCACCATCAGAATTGTTAAGTCATACCCATATGGGAAACAGACTTTATAGACAGATTACAATACTTATGACAGTACCTTGTGTCTTTAGTCTTACTCCATTCATTTCCAAAGTTTCTTAGGTCAGGACTTATTATCGCCACTCTCTTCAGTGAAGTTCTCATATTTGTAATATAGTTAGATCCTCTTGTGATAGTCTGCATTCCTTCCTGGAATTTACGCTCTCCCAAATGATTTTTTAAAAAATTGCATGCTTTAAGGTCCACTCTTTGTACTGTAAGAAAAATTCTAAGTGTTTAGGCCAAAATAGAGGAGAAAAGAGCACAAGGGACTATGGTGATGGTTCACAGGTGAATTTGTGGTGGGAAACCTACAGGGATACACAATAATGCAAAGGATATAAATTAAATTTAAAAAACATGTATTTATAAAGAAAAATTCTAAGCATTTTAACAAAAGTATAATGCCTCCTATAAAACATTACATTAGCATACAGATATTTTATGCCCTAAAACTTACCTGAGTTTCAATCTTCCAACCCCAGTCCCTGGTAACCACTGACCATTTTATTTATAGTTTTCCCTTCTCATTGGATTAGAACCATGCATCATGTAACTCTTTCAGACTGGCTTTTTTTCACGGAGCAATGTGTGAGTAGGGTTCCCCACATTACTTTGTGAGTTGATGCTCTTTTTCTTAAATCACAGAATAATACTCTATTGTACAGATCTACCACAGTTTGTCTGCTCATTCACCTATTGAAGAACATCTTGGTTACTTCCATTTTTTGGTGATTATTAATAATGCTGCTATAAACATTTATTCGGTTTTGTGTGGGTGTAGGATTTTATTTAATTTTATACTTTTAAATTTTTCCCATGTAAAACATTGCTTTAAGTTTTAATGTTTATTACCCCAAGTAACCTAACCTGCACTCTGCATAGATAAATTTCATATGCTAGTTTTCTGCTGCTTCTAGTTTCTGATGACAAGGAATGCTGCAAAAATACTCTAATTCAATGAAGAGTTAGTATCACAAAATAATTTTATCCATTCTACAGTGTTTCAGAATTGCCAGTTGATGTTTAAACATAAAGTAGATGCAGATGCTAATGGTTGCCAATCTGGTATGTTTCTTACAGCAACCTGCTCTCCATGCAACACATGCACACAGAGGGGAAGGTGCAGGATTTCCTACAATGAGCTGCCTGATGAAGAGTTCTTTTTTGTACAAATTAATTTATACCACATTTAATTTAGTGTTTATAACTTCTAAACAGGAACGATCCAGTTTTAAAAAAAACACATGCACAAACTTCTATGCAAGTTTTGAAAAAAACAAAGTTTTCTTAGAGTGGATCAAAATAGATTGTGGCTGTTTACATCTAAGATAAAAAGATTTTAAAACCATTGAACAGAATACATATTTTATTAAAGGTGTTCAAACCATTGCATGATTTTTAGTACATCTACTCTAACCTTATCATTCATTTTCATCTTTATTCAGCAGCACATATGCACCAAACTACATTTTTGAATTTTCCATATCATTTACATAGGAAACAAAGTTTGAAAACAAGTAATATTTAAGCACAGCATGGTATTCTATCCAACCAAAACTTTCTTCTTCTTTGCAAGAGTAAACAAAACCTAAAATTAAACTCTGGTATAGATTTGCCTCGTGGAAAAGTTTCTTATTACCTCTGAAAATGAAAAGAATGACTTTTTAAAGCATCTTTTACTGTTTTATACTATTATGGCAACTTGTGTTCCTGTAACACAGTCTATTTTGAAATAAATTTATGATTTTTTTAATGCAAAAATCTACACAAATTATTTTTGATGATATGGAAGACTTTATAGCATGAAACATTCATCTGGGGCACAGGGAAACCTTCCTGAAATGTTTTCTGACTTGTAAAGCAACTAGAAAACCATAGTAGGTAAAGTAAATAAAAACAAAAACAAAAAGAAATGGAAGGTGATGGCAAAAGGGAGGAGGGGAAGTAGAAAATATAGGCTGCAGAGTAAACCAATGTCTTGTGCTAAATTGGTCTTTCTTTTCATGTCCAGTGTACATTAATATTTATGACTTCACTTTGATGTCTTACTCTGTTTGTCATCAGCCCCTTGAAGGTAAATCAAGCTTCCCTGCATTCACATACAGCATCACAGTCATCCCAGGACTATAAGTCTGCTTCATGAGTGAAGAGCCTTAGGTTTGGAAGATGAACCTGCATCCCATTCTCCTTTATGCTTACAAGGCTTGAAGATGACAGTACTACACTAATTTCTATGGAGTAACTTAGTGTTCTCCAGCAGGCACTGAAGATCTATGACTTGTAGCCCTCTTTACTTTGAATAACTGTGGAGGCAAAAAAGACACCAGGGAGCACAGGTTCTCCATGAAACAGGGCAGACAGGTCAAAAGGAAAGAGTTCTGGAGCCCTTGGTGGCTTTTTAGGCTTTTAGTGGTTTCTTGTGAGGCAGCCAGGTACAGGGCAGGCAACAGGGCTTGGGGGGGTGGGGCAGGAAGCTAGCAGGCCTCCCAGCTCCTAGTGAATCTTCATGCTTCCTAGGCTCTCTCTGATGGCATCTGGTGGCCTCTCTGCTGCACCCTGAACAATCCTCTGCTCCATGCTCTGTCCTCTCCTGCTTGCTGCTGCTTCTGCTCTGCTTACAAGCCCAGTTTCTGGCTCAGGTGTGCCCATTCATGCATGCCCACACCCCACTCTATATGCCCGCAGGCATGTGTGTAGGCCTTCAGAGGTTCATCATTGAGGGGAGGGCAGAAAATCCTGATAATTCTCTCATTTACCCTACAATAACTTAAATAAGCATTCGTGCAAGGTATATGTTGCAATTTGCCACTCATTCTCACTCACCCCCACTCACCATCTTCACATTTTCTTCCCCTGTTTAATGCAGCAGCAGATCCCATGACCTAAACTTGATGGGTCAAATCTTTATATGTATTTATCAATGCTGCATTGTATCTAACTTCCATAAGATCTTTGTAAAACTGGCAGATGAATTGAATCCAAATATTCTAACTTGTATTGCCTCTGGAACCAGGCTAGGGTCTTAATATCATCTGAACAGAACAGCCCATCAATTACTTCATAGACCCATTTGTAGATGTGTTCATTTTCATGATTTTGAAGTTGCTCAATTTTTTTTCAGGTCCTCCACATTCTTCTATAAGATTCACTAGTTTCTGCCTTGTCTTCAGCCACTTCTAATATATTACAGCAAGGACTACTTACACAATGTGTGCATTTTCTACAGTCAGCAAATTGCAAAAAGGTGGGATAACATTTTGTTGGAATAGGTAAGCTACTAGATGCTTCCATTCTCTAATTGTTAGGTTATGTATGGCTGAATCAGCTTCTTTCTAAGTGCCCAATTTCCCCTTATCCAGAAGACATATTTTAAAAAAGGTGTATTATCATTGGTACAAGATTGGCATCAATTACTGCCTGAACCTGCTGATTTCCTGTGGGGATGTTAGAGAGGAACCACACTGCTTCCTTATTGATTTTCTGTTTGCGATGTGCCACAAGTGCTGGGAAGTGTGAAAGAGCATCACAGTCCAAAACTACATTTGTTTGCTAATCAGTTCTAGTAATATCGTTGCCTACAGCTCTAAGTGCCACAGTATGAACTTTATCTTTCTGGTGGTTGAGCAGAGAGACCAAATGAGTCTTACCACCTGTATTTGTTCATTGCCAGCATCAGTAAGGTGGAAGAGGGACAAGACTTTATTTACCAATAATTTACATCTTTGTGATGAATAAAGCACTGCAAGAAGCTCCTGAATGGTTTCTGTTGGGAGTGGTGGGGTTTCAAGATGTTATAAGTTGACCCATCATGACTTGACATTTTATTAAAAAGGCATAGGAATAGACAGACTTATGATGGAAAGCTAAGGTTTCAGGACTTCAAGATTTATGACCTAGTTTCTATACTGCGGACCATCACCTATATTGTTCAGTACATCCAATGCTTGCTATATGGTAAATTTAAAGAGGCAAACTTCCCAAATATGAAAATAGACATACAAGAAGCAAGAACTCCAAATTATCACGATGTTAGAAGAACTACACCTAGGCACATAATAGTAAAACTCACGCAAGTACAGGATAAGGAAAAAATATTAAATCTGATAAGGGGGGAGGAAACAAATAACTTATAAAGGAAAACCAATCAGGATGACATCAGATTTCTCTGAAGAAATGCTACAGCCAAGAAGAGAATGGAGGGAAACACTCAAAAAAACTCCCAGACAATAAATGCCAACCAAGAATACTTTACCCCGCAAAGCTCTCCTTCCTCTATGAAGAAAGGATTAAGACCTTCCCAGACAGAGACTTCAAAAATTCGTCATGACTAAAGCCCCACTCCAAAAAACACAACAAGAAGTCCTAAAGCCAAAACAGACAAAGGAATGAAAAAGATCAGAATAAGACAAGGAATAAAACCACAAAAATACAAATAAAATGGCATATATAGAAGCTAATGTATTAATATTAACTCTAAATATAAATGGACTAAACTCATCAATGAAAAGGCACAGAGTAGCAAGATGGATCAAAAAAACAGAACCCAACCTTCTGCTGTCTACAGAAAACACACTTAACTACAAAAGATAGGCTGGAAAACAATTCTACCAGCAAATTGACCAAAAAGGAAGGCAAGGACAGCTATACTTCTATCAGATAAAATAGAATTCAAACTCAAAAAGGTAAAAAGAGACATAGATGGTCACTACATCATGATAAAGGGAACAATTCATCAGGATGATATAACCCTCATCAACATACACTCCCCAAATGAAGGAGCACCAAATATATATAAGACATTATTATCATCTCTGAAAACAGACATTAGAGAAAATACATATAGAGTAGGAGATTTCAACACCCCATTATCACAAATGGACAGATCAATGAAACAAAAAATAAGCAAGGACACTAAAGCTCTAAATAAGGACCTAGACCACATGTGTTTAACAGACATCTATAGGGCACTACACCCCCCAAAATCTGAATACACATTTTTCTCAAGTGCACATGGATCATACTCCAGGATTGAGAACATACTAGGTCACAAAACAAACCTCAACAGATACACTAAGATCAAAATCATACCAACTATCTTCTCCAATCATAAAGCCATCAAATTAGAAATAAACCATGAAAGGTAAAAAGGAACCCTCTTACTTCATGGAGATTGAAACCCACACTGCTGGAAGACCCCTGGACTAATGAGGAGATCAAAGAAGAAATTAAAAAATACCTAGAAATGAATGACAAAAAAGACATAACTTTCCAGAATGTTTGGGACACAGCAAAAGCAGAAATAAGAGGGAAACATATAGCAATACAGGCTCACATCAAGAAACAAGAAACAACTCAAAGAAACATTCTAATCTCCCATCTCAAAGAACTAGAAAATGAAAAACAAAAAACTCCAAAAGCCAGTATAAGAAAGGAAATCATAAAAACCAAAGCAGAAATAGGGGCCTCCCTGGTGGTGCAGCGGTTAAGCGCTGTGCTGTGGAGCTGTCGGCAGCGGCGACGTGAGTTCGACGCCCGACTGGGGAGAATCCCACATGGTGCGGCAGACCTCTCCTGCCTCGCCCGCTGCTCCCCTCAGCAGTGTATTTCTGGTCTGCCTGTTCTGCTCCCCACTCTGTCTCTGGTGAACCCTCTCACCGCCCCACGCCTCTGGCCTGTACCCCAGCTTGTATGTATAAAAAAAAAATCTTTAAAAAAAAAAACCAAAGCAGAAATAAATGAATTGGAAACAAACAAACAAAAAATCCATAAGATCAACGAAACCAAAAGCTGGTTCTTTGAAAAAATGAACAAAATAGGCTTACAAAGAAAAGATGGGAGAAAACAAAAATAAACAGGATCATAAATGAAAGAGGTGAAATTACAACAGACAGCAGAAATCAGAAGAATAATAAGAGATTATTATGAACAGCTATATGGAAACAAATTCAACAACTTAGAGGAAATGGATAAATTCCTAGAACTATACAATCACCCAAAACTAGATAAAAAAAAAAGATAGAGAACACCTAAACAGGCCAATCACAAGCAGCAAAACTGAAACAGTAATCAAAACCTTCCCCCAAAACAAAAGCCCACAACCAGATGGTTTCATAAATGAATTCTGCCAAATGTTTACAAACGAACTAGTACCTATCTTACACAAACTCTTTCAAAAAATTGAGAAGGAAGGAATACTACCAAACACGTTCTAGGAAGCCAACATAAAACTAATACCAAAACCAAAGAAAACACACAAAAAGAAAAATACACACCAATCTCTCTAATGAACACTGATGCGAAAATATTCAACAAAATTTTAGCCAACAGGATCCAACAATGTATCCAAAAGATAATACACTGTGGCCAAGTGGGATTTATTCCAAGGACACAAGGATGGTTCAACATCTGAAAATCAATCACCGTAATCCAACACATCAACAAAAAGAAAAATAAAAACCATATGATCCTATCAATGGATGCTGAGAAAGCATTCGACAAACTGTAACATCCATTTATGAAAAAGGCCCTTGAAATCCTTGGGATAGAAGGAATATACCTTAGCATAATAAAAGCCGTATATAACAAACCCACAACCAATATTATCCTCAACGGTGAGAAGCTGAAAACCTTTCCCCTAAGATCAGGAATAAGGCAAGTATGTCCACTCTCACCATTGCTTTTTAGTATAATACTAGAAGTCCTAGCCAGAGCAATAAGACAAGAGAAAGCCATACAAAGAATCCAAATAGGGAAGGAAGAAATTAAACTGTCATTGTTTGCAGACGATATGATAATATACATAGAGAATCCTAACAACTCCACAGAAAAACTGTTCTAAATTATAGACCAATTCAGTAAAGTAGCAGGATACAAAATCAACGCACTAAAAGCAGTAGCCTTCTTATATACAAACACTCAGTCTGAAGAAGAAGAAAAAATTTTTAAATGTATACATTTTTATTGTTATTTATGTCTTTTACATTTTGTATTCCCTTTGGGTAACCCACCACCAATTCACCCGTGATCCATCTCCGTGGTCCCTTGTGTTCTTTCCTACTCCATTTTGTGCCCTTACCCTCCCCTCCCCCACCATCCCCCACCCGCGGAGTGTCTCTCTCCTATTTGGTTTCCTTATAGTCCTGTTATAAGTGAAACAATTTGACATTTTTCTCTTTCTTTCTGGCTTATTTCACTGAGTATGATCCCCTCTAATTCCATCCATGTCACTGCAAATTGCATGTGTTTATCTTCTTTGAATGCTGAATAGTATTCCATTGTGTATATGTACCACATCTTCTTGAGCCAATCATCTACTTTTGGACATCTGGGTCGCTTCCATACCTTTGCTATAGTGAACAGTGCCACAATGAATATATGGGTGCATGTATCCTTTTGAATTAGTGTTTTTATGTCCGTTGGGTAGATTCCCAAGAAGATAGTTGGTATTGCTGGGTCGTATGGAAGTTCCATTTTTAGCAATCTGAGGAATCTCCATACAGCTTTCCATAATGGTTGGACCAGTTCGCATTCCCACCAGCAGTGTAGAAGTGTTCCTTTTTTTCCACATCCTTTCCAACATTTGTTGTTGCCTGTATTTCTAATGTGTGCCATCCTCACAGGTTTGAGGTGTTACCTCATAGTGGTTTTGATTGGCATTTCCTTGATTATAAGTGATGTTGAACATTTTTTCATGTATCTGTTGGCCATTTGCTTTTCTTCTTTGGAGAAGTGACTTTTTGCTCTTCTGCCCATTTTTTGACTGAATTATTGGCTTTGTTTTTGTTGAGTTGTGTGAGTTCCTTTTTTGTTATCAGTCCTTTATCGGTTGTATTGTGTGTAAAGATCTTTTCCTAGTTGGTAGGGTGTCTGTTAGTTTTGGTTAATGTCTCTTTTGCTGTACAGAAGCTTTTTATTTTGATGTAATCCCATCTGTTTATCTTGTCCTTCACTTCCTTCTCTTTGGGGGATGTGTCTTTCAATATTTTGCTGAGATGTATGTCGTGTAGAGTTTTGCCTATATTTTCTTCTATAAATTTTATGGTTTCAGGTCTTACATCCAGGTCTTTTATCCATTTTGAGTTGGCTTTTGTGCAGGGTGTGAGGTAGTAGTCTAGCTTCATTTTTTGCATGTGGATGTCCAGTTTTCCCAGCACCATTTATTGAATAGACAGACTGTCCTTGTTCCACTGCATTTTCTTTGTTCCTTTGTCAAAGATTAGTTGCTCATAGATATGCGGCTTTAATTCTGGGTATTCTATTTGGTTCCACTGGTCTTTGTGTCTGTTTTTGTTCCAGTACCATTCTGTTTAAATTAGTATGGTTTTGTAGTATAGTTTGAAATCAGGGAGTGAAATTCCTCCGTTTTCTTTCTTTTTTAGTTAGGAGGGCTTTAGCTATGCGAGGTTTTTTGTGATTCCATATGAATTTCATCAGTAGTCCATCTATTTCTTTGAAAAATGTCATTGAGATTTTTATTGGAATAGCGTTGAATCTGTAAATTGCTTTTGGTAGGACTGCCATTTTGATAGTGTTAATCCTTCCAATCCATGAGCAAGGGATGCCTTTCCATTTTCTTGTGTCTTCTTCTATTTCTTTCAACAGTGATTTATAGTTTTCTCTGTATAAGTCCTTTATGTCTTTTGTTAGATTTATTCCCAGATATTTGATTTTTTTGATTTTGATTTTGAAGGGGATGGATGTCTTAATTTCTTCTTCTTCAGATTGGGGTGTTTGCATAGAGGAATGCTACTGACTTTTGTGCATTGATTTTGTATCCTGCTACTTTACTGGTCTATAATTTTGAGTAGTTTTTCTGAAGAAGAAGAAATTAAGAGAAGCACCCTTTTCAAAATTGAAACCAAAAATATCAAATACTTGGGAATAAACCTAACAAAAGAGGTAAAGGACTTATACAAAGAAAACTATTAGACACTAGTAAGAGAAATAGAGGAAGACACAAAAAAATGGAAAGGCATCCCCTGCTCCTGGATTGGAAGAATTAACATTATCAAAATGGCCATCCTACCAAAAGCAATTTACAGATTCAATGCTATTCTGATAAAAATCCCAATGACATTCTTCAAAGAAATAGAAAAAATATTGATGAAATTTATATGGAACCACGAGAAACCTTGAATAGCTAAAGCTCTCCTGACTAAAAAGAAAGAAACTGGAGGGATTACACTCCCAGATTTCAAACTATACTACTAAGCCATAATAATTAAAACAGCATGGTACTGGAACAAAAACAAGCACAGAGCAATGGAATTGAATAGAAAACCCAGAAGTAAATCCACAACCTATGGACAACTAATCTTTGACAAAGGAGCAAAGAATATGCAATGGAACAAGGTTAGCTTATTCAATAAATGGTGCTGGAAAAACTGGACTGCTACATGCAAAAAAAATGAAGCTAGACTACTATCACACACCATGCACAAAAACCAACTCAGAATGGATAAATGATCTGGATGTAAGACATGAAACCATAAAAGTTATAGAAGAAAACATAGGCAAAACTACACGACCTACACCTCGGCAAAATCTTTAAAGACACATCCCAAAAAGTGAAGGAAATCAAGGAAAAGCTGAACAGCTGGGACTACATCAAAATAAAAAAACTTCTGTACAGCAAGAGATATTAATCAAACAGACACCCTACTAATTGGGAGAAAATCTTTGCACACAGTACAACTGATAAAGTACTGATAGTAAAAATATACAAGGAACTCACAAAACTCAACAAAAACAAAGTCAACAATCCAGTCAAAAAATGGGCAGTCAAAAAAATGGGCAGAAGAGCTAAAAAGACAATTCTCTAAAGAAAAGCAAATGGCCAACAGATACACAAAAAATGTTCAACATCACTTATAATCAGGGAAAATGCAAATCAAAATCACAATGAGATACCACCTCAAGCCAGTGATTGTTAAAAAAAACAGTCAACAACATAGTTTGAAATCAGGGAGTGAAATTCCTCCGTTTTCTTTCTTTTTAGTTAGGAGGGCTTTAGCTATGTGAGGTTTTTTGTGGTTCCATATGAATTTCATCAGTAGTCGATCTATTTCTTTGAAGAATGTCATTGAGATTTTTATTGGAATAGCGTTGAATCTGTAAATTGCTTTTAGTAGGATTGCCATTTTGATAATGCTAATCCTTCCAATCCATGAGCAGGGGATGTCTTTCCATCTTCTTGTGTCTTCTTCTATTTCTCCATAATAATTAAAACAGCATGGTACTGGAACAAAAACAGACAGAAAGACCAATGGAACCGAATAGAATACCCAGAATTAAAGCCACATATCTATGAACAACTAATCTTTGACAAAGACAGCCACATGCAAAAAAATGAAGCTAGACTACTACCTCACACCCTGCACAAAAGTCAACTCAAAATGGATAAAAGACCTGGATGTAAGACCTGAAACCATAAAATGTATAGAAGAAAATATAGGCAAAACTCTACATGACATACATCTCAGCAAAATCTTGAAAGACACATCCCTCAAAGCGAAGGAAGTGAAAGA
>PVIJ01019615.1:0-23077 GCA_004024925.1 Scalopus aquaticus
GGCGGCGCCGGGGAGGGCCCCGCGGGGCGGGCGCGGGCGCTGGCGGGGAGGCGAGGCGGGAAGCCGGGCGCGGCCGCGGGGTCGGGGGCTTGGGCGGCGCGGGGGTACCGGGAGGTTCCCGCGAGCGGCGGGGCGGGCGGGGGTCCCCGGGGCGGGACGGCGGCGGCGCCTCGCCCCTTCGCGCGCTCCTCGGGCCGGCGGCCGGGAGTCGGGGGCGAGGGGCCCGCGCTTGGCCCGGGCGGTGCTGAGCGTGCAGGGGCGCGCGGGCCCGGAGGGGAGCCCGGGGACGGCGGCCCCACGCGGCCGCACCTCGGGGCTGTCCCCCGCCGGCGCCCGGCGCGCTGCTTCCCGGCCGGGCCGAGCGCGCTCCCGGCGGCTGCGGGGCTGAGACTGGGTGGCCGCTGCGGAGGGCGCGGGGAGGCGGTGGCCGCCGCAGCCGGTTCCCTGACAGGCCCAGCGCCCCCTGCGCAGTGTCGCCCGGCCGCCCCGTCGGGCCTCGACGGTCTCGCGTTTTGTGTTCCGCTGCTAGCGACCCCTTTCAGCCGCGATGTCTTTAGGGGCGCTGGAGAAAGGGGGTGAAACACACATCCTTGCAGTTACGTGGGCGCCGCAGTGTCCCGGTGCGGTCCGGGGGCAGGCGCTTCCCAGCGCGCGTCGGTAGCGTCGGGCGTGTGCCGCTTCGCCGTGCGGTGCCGCTGAGCGTGAGCGGTGCCTCGGGCCCTCTGGGTGTTTCGCTGCTCAGCGCGTGAGTGGAAACCTCCGGCCTCTGCTCCCTGTCGGGCTCGTTACGCCCTGACCTTACCGGCCGGCGCCGCTTACACTGCGTCGTGGTCGGAAGTCGGGGCCTGTGATGGGCACGCGCTGTGTGGTGGATGGAGGCAAGTGCGACTCGCAGCGATTCGTTTGTGGAGGAAGAGAAGCCGTCCTGAAAGGGAGTTTAAGCAGCGGCTTTCCCAAGACTTACTCAGTGCGTTTGGGAACCTCGCCCGGGAAGCGCTTTCCTGTCGCCCGAGAGAGAAGGACACGTGCGGGAGGCAGAGCCCCCCCTTTTCAGTGCCTGCCTAGGGAGCAGGGTATCGCCTTGGAGCAACTACTTCTGCTTGAAGACACTTACAGGACCAGGCTAAGTGAGAACGGTGTGGTCCAGTTTGTAATTGTAAGAGTTAACTACTCGGATCAAATTGTAAATTGGTGCAATGAATAGTTGTGATTTTGAATGATTTAGAAGAAAAAAATTGACGTCTGACTTTGGTTTTTAAATTATACTTTGATTTAGTTGGGTAACATGGGGACAGATGTGAGCTAAGATACTGGGTGAAACTTTGTGTGTATGTTGCTAAAATGACGTTTATGTGGGTCTCCCCGGGGGCGCAGCCGTGGGGCGCTGGCCGTGGAGCTGTCGGCAGCGGCGACGCGAGTTGGAAGCCGGGTGGGGAGATTCCCACGTGGCGCGGCAGACCTCCCCTGCCTGCCCGCTGCTCCCCTCAGCAGTGTGTTTCCATCAGTCTGCCTGTTCCTCCCCACTCTGTCCCTGGTGAACCCTCTGCCGACCCACACCTCTGGTCTCTACCCCAGCTTGTGTGCATAGCTAAATAAATCATTAAAAAAAAAGTTAAAATGACGTTTATGTGGCTGTGGGACATGATTCTTTTTATTGTAGGAGTGAAATCAGATGATTTGAGGACAAGTGTGAGAAATGATCTTTGTTTAGAGTTTCTTATGTTTGAAAGAGATACTCCTTTTTTTATTTCAAGAAATGTCTTTCACTAGCCATTACTGTGATGTTCTTGTTGAATCTTTTAGGTGTTTTTTTATTCATTACTAAAAGTCGTAGGTAAGTATGTCAGTTAATTTAACATTAACAGTGGAAATAATAGTGAGGGTTCTCATAGCAACAGCTGCTCTTTCTCTACCATTATGCTTTTGAAAGTAGTGTGAAGAGTTGTCACTTGTGTATCTCATGTTTGTGTCAAGAACGTTGATGGAGAAAGGTCAGGAAATGAAGTAATTCGCTTAATCAAATAATAATCAGTAAAATGATTATCAAATTTCAGAGAAATCTAATAAAGTAAATTTATCATACGGGTTACACAGCCTATAATTTAATTCTCTGGCTCTTCAACATCTGAGGCTTGGGACACTAATTCATTCAATTATTCATTCAACAGCTATTTAGTGAGTACGGTTCTGGATACCTTTTTTTTTTTAGCTACAGGGAAAACAGCTATGACTAAAGCTGACAAAAAATCTCCATCTTCATGAAATTTACCTCCTAGATACACTAGGGAATGAAGAGGAATCCAGCACAGGAGAGTGAGCAGAAGTGACTGGTGTCGGGAAATGAGGGGGTATGAGGCACTGGAAGTGAGTGAAAGGAAGTTTTCAAGGAGGAGGGAATGATCAGCTATGTCTTTGTTTAAAGATGTGTCACCCTGTTGGGTAAGAGAAAATCCTGCTTGACTGTGATGTCTAACAGCAGAGAAGTGACTAACTGCTTTTTAATGCAAGAACTAAGAATCTGCTTTTAACTGATTCTCTAAAAATGTATTTCACTATTATATTCAGAACAAAGTAGGCAAGCTGGGAGTGTATATTTGTAGTGAGGGTTGTTACTAATCTTACTAATCTTATTTTTTTTTAAAGAGGTAATACGTGTACCAAATCAGGGTATAAAAAAGGACAGAGGACAGTAGTCTCTTCTGTCCCCTCCAGTTATTCCTGAGGCAGTCATCGTTTCCAATTTCTTGTTTCTCCTAACAAGTGAAATTCTGTGCAATATTATGGCATTTAAATTTTAAAATTTCATTAGTATAGGAAGAATTTAATCTTTTAGGCTTCTTTATAACAGGCAAAATATTTGTCCTAATTTAACTACCTGAAGACATAATTATAACAGCTTAAGTTAGATACAACACATACTCTACAATTTCTCCATTTAAAGTATATAATTTAATTTTTGAAGTTATATTCAGAAAAGTTGTGCAACTGCAATCAAGTTTAGAATATTTTAATACCCCCAAAACAAGCCCCAGACCCACTAGTACTCATTCCGTTGCCATAAGTTTTTAAGTATTGTTTAAGTATGTATTAGTGATTTTTTTTTTGTTTGTTACCAATTAAATGACTGTGCAGCCTTTAATTTGTGCTTTTAAGATTCTTTGGTTAAATAGAAGCATAGATTTTCATAAAAGTCAAATTAAGTAATGTTTTTATTTGGTTGTGTGAATGCTTGTGAAATGATGTGTTTATTTAAGCACCTTATTCTGATTATTCCTTCATTTATCAGACATTTATTGCATACCTTTTGTATTTCAAGTCCTGGACTAAGCCACATGAATTCCATGATATATAAGGTACAGGGTTGCTTATTCTTAAGGAGTGTCATTTTAGTGAGAGAGGAGGAAAAGTTAACAGGAGTTTGTGGTGTGCTGTGATAAGCTTTTCAGTGATGACATACCTCAGCTCATAAGATGACCCTAAACTGAGTTGTGGGAAGATCTAGGATGAGATCCCAGAGATAAATGGGATTTGGCTAAGTGAAAAGGATGCAGGCAGAGGGAATAGGAGTAGTATGTGCAGAACCCAAAGGCAAGAAAGATATGAAAATAGCTGCATCTGGCTGGTTGGGTGCTAGAGTTAGGTGCTGTTATAACGCCTCCTTTTTCTTGAAAAGTGTGTTGTTTTAAATGGATAAAATAGGGCCTCCCTGGTGGCGCAACAGGTTAAGCACAGCACTGTGGAGATGTTTGTTGGTGGCTCTGACAGCATGAGTTCGATACCCTGGCTGGGGAAAATCCCACATGGCAGGGCAGACCTCTCCTGCCTCGCCCGTGGTATATTTTGGTTGACCTGCCTGTTTTGCTCCCCACTCTGGTGAACCCTCTCACTGCCTCACACCTCTGGCCTGCACCCCAGCTTGTACGCAAAAATAAAAAAATAAATCTTAAAAAGACAAAATAATTACATTATTAATTGGCTTAAACTCTACAGATCACTAATACTTTCTGTTTAACTCTGGAGGAGTTACTTTTTTTGGTCTCAAATTCAATATTCTCAACTCATGTCAAGTGGGAATAACAAAGCTACCTTGTGATTATTGTGAAAGATAAATGAGATATTACAAAGCTTTTAATAAAGTGCTTGGCATAGTAATTACTCAGTAAAAATTAACTGATCTGATCATGATGATGGGGTGGTGGCATTTGCCATGATGATGGCGCCTGATTTATGGGATGTCTTAGTATTGTCAAGCCCCAGAGAATTCTCAGGAGACTAGAAAATAACATCTGCCATTTAAACTTTTTTTCTAGGAGGAAGGAAGTGAATACCAAAAGCTTTAGACCAGTGCTGTCCAGAGCACTCTCTGTGCGGATAAAAATGTTTTGTATCTTCACTATCCACTGGTGTAGCCACTAGTCACGTGTGCCTTTTGGAACACTTGAAGTGTAGGTAGTGTTACTGACAAACTGAGTTGTTCATCTTCGGAAAGTTAATTTAAGTGGCCACTGGTCACTAGTGGGGGCTGTGTTGGGCAGCACAGTTACACAGGTATGGACAGATGAATGTTGAATTCCGGCGATATTTTAGAATAGATTATTTAAAAGGTAGTTCTAGAAGCCATGTAAGAAAAAAGTGATCACTGGGAAAGTATGGATTTACCAAATCATATCACACACTAATTCTAGTTTCTTAGTATTGGTATGTTTCTTAGATTGATAAAGAAAACATAGCGACCGTACTGTGTCTCGAATTCAGCTAGATCTTTGCGTGCTGTCTTTGTGGGAAATAGGAAAAATACACCCTAGATTTCATGAGGACAGGGATTGTCATGTGTTTTTTCCTGAGTAAATAACAGAGACTTATGAAATATTTGATGTTGAATGAAAAAGAATACAATTAATTGAATTCACAACTCGGTACCCAGAAAATAGAGTTGTTTACTGGGGAGGATTGGTTTGAGAAGCTGAAATAAAATGACTCGTGGCAGAATGGCACAAGAGTGGCTTAGAATTGGCATCTTCTGGGCCTCTATGAAGCTAGCAGCAGCCACTGCAGCATAGAGTTTGATCCCCGGCCAGGGAGCTTCCCACAGGGCACAGCAGACCTCTCCTGTCTTCCCGCCGCTCCCCTCAGCAGTGGATTTCAGTCAGTCCGCCTGTTCTGCTCCCCACTCTGTCTCTGGGGAATCCTCTCACTCCCTGCCCCCCCCCACCTACACCCAAGCTTGTATCCATAAATAAATAAATCTTAAAAAAAAGAAGTGATATCTTCTGTGGTGGCTTCGAAGACAGGCAGTGGGAGCTACTTGCCAGCGTGTCTTCACCTGGTGTAGAGAATGTCCATGTGGTTATTACCTGGTACTGATGAGGTGGAGTCGTCGAAGAACTGTGCTGAGTAGCAGGAGAATCAGAGTAACAAGGATTTTATGTGAGAGCTCAGAAATGAAGGTCAGGGACTGGCACTGGAAGAAAGAAGGTGCCACCTCCATTGTCCAGTACTGGGTGTGGGGGTGAGAGTAAGTAGCCTCTACTGGAAAGGACTGAATGGGAAGTGCCCTGGGGAAGCCGGTCAGGTGAGGCAGAGAGCTAGTGAGAACTGCTACACAGTTTTCTTTGTAGTGAAATTAAGTTCCAAGAGAGTGTATTTTCCCTCCCTGTTGGCTTCTGGTTTTCATCACTTAAATTTTTTTTTTTTTTTAAAGATTTATTTTTTATTTATACATACAAGCTGGGGTACAGGCCAGAGGCGCGGGGCGGCGAGAGGGCTCACCAGAGACAGAGCGGGGAGCAGAACAGGCAGATCAGAAACACACTGCTGAGGGGAGCAGCGGGCGAGGCAGGAGAGGTCTGCCGCACCATGTGGGATTCTCCCCAGCCGGGCGTCGAACTCGCGTCGCCGCTGCCGACAGCTCCACAGCGCAGCACTTAACCACTGCGCCACTGGGGAGGCCCTCATCACTTAAATTTTAAAGTCTCTCTCATGTCAACAAAGACACCTCCCCAACTTCATGCTTTATTGCTGTAGGCACTCTGCTTTATAGCCAAACTTTTTGGAAAGAATTGTCTACATTCTCCTAATGTCTCTATTTCTTCACCACCAATTTTCTTCTCAAATTGTTTTGGTTTTGTCTGCATAACCTGAAACTGCTTTGCAGGGGTTACAAATGTCTTTAGTCAGTGGTAGTTTTGTGGTCCTCTTCTTTCACTTAGTAACTGCTGGTTGACTTGCTTTGCAATAAATTATCCTCAAACTTGAAACAACAAATGTGCAACAACGTTACCGTTACTTAATCTGGAATGACCATTACTTAATCTGGAATGGTTTTTGCCTTGCCCACACTCAAAAAGTAACTAACCAAATCATATCAGAGAGGAACATCCTACTTTTGGGTAAAGAGGGAAATCTGTATTTCCATTTGGATGTGCCTTTTAAATTCAGGGCATATAGTACTACATATGATTCCTGTTCTTTCCTTCATTCATTAAATGACACACTGTAAGGTGAATGGAAGTTTTCAGGTTTTTTGCACCCTCCTGCCATTAGCATCAGTGATTGACATCTGTGGTCTTATGCGCATGCCTGAGGGCGGCACCTGGAGGATGGTGTGGGCATGCAGAAGTGGGCACACCTGAGCCGGAGACTGCTCCTGTCAGGGGCAGCAGAGGACAGTGCAACGCAGTAGAGACCAATGAAGAGACCACGAGAGAACGCCAGAGAGCCCACAAAGAGTGAAGATTCACTGGGGCTCGGAGGCCTGCCAGCCTCGCGGCCCCCTCAGCCTCCCCGCCTGCTCTGCACCGGTTGCCTCACTAAATATGGTGTAGAAAGATGGTTAAAAGCCTGAAAAAGGCACCGAGGCTCCAGGACTCCCCTTCACCCATCTGCCCGGATCACAGAGCACCTGCCCGTGCTTTGCTGGCGCTACACACACCTGGTTGCTCAATCCAGAAATATGTGTACTATTCTCGAATTCTCTGTCTCCTCTACCTTCCATTTTAGTATTCTTTGGTTTTTTGTAAAACCCATTGCTGTCCGTGTGTGAGTGTTTATGAGGTAGTACATCCCCTGTTGGGATTCAAGCTTTGAATGAATCCAGCTAGATGATTTTTAAGGTTCCTTCAATCTTGAGATAGTGTGTTGGTAGCTGTTGAAGATTTTGATTAGGAGACACATAATATAAACTGTGTTTTAGAGATGTAGCAATTCTTGTATAGATTAAAAAAAATTAGGTTGTTTTTTAGAACAGTTTTAGGTTCACTGCAAAATTGAGTGGAAGGTACAGAGATTTCCCACAGAACTTATATGCATACATAGCCTCCCCTGTTACAGCTATCCCTTAGCAGAGAGGGGGATGAAGAATATAGTGTACCTATTCTTTGATGTCTGGCTTCTTTGACTCAACATTTTGTTTGTGAGATTTAGGTTTGTTGTGTTGTGCTGTGCTGTAGTTAATTTTCATTGCTAAATAGTATTCCGTGGTATAAATACACCAGTCTATTCATTTATAATTATTGATGGATGTTTGAATTGTTTCCAGTTTGGGGGCATTATGAATTATAACCATTCTTGTACAAATCTTGATTGCTTTTATTTCTGATGTATATATAGACAGCAGTGAAGGTGCCAGGTCCTTGGATCTGTGGATATGCAATTTAGTAGATCATTGCCAGACAGTATTCCTGTGTGGTTGTATAAACTGACATGCCCCAGAGCAGCGGCTGAGAGTTTCTTTTTGTTCTATATCCTTGTCAATACTTGGTATTTTCATTGTTGCTAATTTTAGACATTTCGGTGTCTCATGGTTTTAATTTGCCTTTTCTGATTATTAATGAGTTGAGTATCTTCTGATCATTTGTAAACCTTTTGTGAAGTACTTAGGCAAATATCTTACTCAGTTTTCTGTTTGTGTTTCTTCTTCTAATTAATTTCTAGGAGTTACTTGTATATTTTGAATATGAGTCCTTCATTGATTATTTGAGTTGCACATATTCCTGTTCTACTTTGTGACTTGCCATTTTATTCTCTTAATGGAGTCTTTTGATCTCATTGTTTTTGGACGTGTCATCGCTAAACTTTTCTCATACAACACTATGATTTGCCTGTAATTGATTTTTTGTGTATGCCGTAAGATAGGAGTTGAGGTTTATTTATTTTTTCCGTATGCTTAGCTGATTTTCTCAGCACCATTTAGTAATAATGCCATTCTTTTTCAACTGGTTTGTAATAAATCAAGACTCTGTTGTGTCCACTGCTTTCTCTATGTTGGTCCAGTGTGAGACTGTCTTTATTGTAAGTGCTCCAGTGCTCCTGCCTTTTTTTTTTTTTTTTTTGCAGACTGTCTTCTTGACAGTGTCTGTCATTCAGTGTCCCAGTCAGTAATAAAGACAGCCTGGTAGCAGCATAGAGGTCTCTGCAATAATGGAACAAAATAGCAAATTCAGAAATAGACCCACACTTTTATGATTAATTGATTTTTAGCAAAAGTGCCAAGGTAATTCAGTGGAAGAAAGGATTGTCTTTTCAACCAAAGGTATGACAATTGGGTATCAATATGCAAAAATAAAGCTCAAGCCTTTTTTCATAGGAGAAAACCTTTGAAACCTTGGTTTAAGAGAATTTCTTAGATATGCACCAAAAGTGTAACTCATAAAGGAAAAGTATTGCTTACTTAACCTTTATCAAAATTTAAAAATTTTTTCAAAAGACTCTGTTAAGAAAATTAAAAGAACACAATGGAATACAACTATAAATAGGTGAAATCCTGCCATTTGCATCTATTTATTGAAATAAGACAAACAGTCCCCCCAAAATGTGCAGAAGATTTGAAAGGACATTTCACAAAGAAGTACACTGGTGGTAATAAACACTCGGAAAAAATGCTAACCCTCATAACATTAGGGAAATGCAAGTTAACACGTTGTATGTAACATGTATGTAACACATTGTATGTAACATTGTATGCGGGAAACGTATTTATACGTTTTCCGTTGACTGGTAGTAGAGCGCGGGACACGTATTAATACATTTTTTATAGACTAGTGGTAGAATGTGGGTAATGTATAAATATGTTTATTTTTATACTTTTTTTTTATACTTAAAAAATTAGCAAAAATGGTCCGCGCCACCTGTTAGCACAAGTTAAAAACTACCCGCAAACAATGTGTTAAAACTATTGTACAATGTGATATTGCTACACACTCACTAGAATGACTGAAGTTTGTGGGTTGAAACTCTGTTAGCAAAGATGTGGAGAGGCTGAGATTCTCGTACTTTATTGGTGGGATAGTTAAATGTAACAGCCATTTTGGAAAAAGAGTTAAACACGTATTTAATGTAAGCCCTCAGCCATTCACTCATAGGTACCTACCCAAGAGAAATGAGAACATACAGTCATATAAAGATTTGAGCACAGGTATTTATAGCAGCACTATTAATAATAGCAGAATTGGAAGCAACCCAAACGTCTATCAGCTGTTAGTTGATAAACAGAATGCAGTATATTAAAATAACGGACTACTACTCAGCACTAAAAAGGAACAAGCTACTGATAAATTTAATAACATAAATGTTATGCTAAGTGAAAAAAGCGCCAGTTAATAATTTTATTTATATGAAATTTTTAGAAAAGGCAAAAACAGTGCTTGCCAGGGTAAGAGTGGGAAATGTACATAAGGGAACTTTTCAGGTGGTGAAAGACTGGATTGTGGTGATGATTGCATAACTGCATAAATTACCAAAATTCACTAACTGTGTACACTTAAAATATATAAGGTATGACTTAATGAGGCTGTTTTAAAAAAGAATGTTTTGGTTATTCCTGGCCTAAGAATCAGCCTGTCATGCTAAAAAGAAATTGTGTTTGGATCTTCATTGAAATTACATTGCATTTATGGATTTATTTGGGTAGAATTACTGCTTTGTAATCATTGAATATGGTACTTCTAGTTTTGTTTCTCAGTTCTCAGGAATGTTTTATAGTTTTCTATGCAGTATTCATACACATCTTTTGTAGATTTAATGTTAGGTATCTAATGGTATTACAAGTGGGATTTAAAAACAAGTTTTATTTTCTATTTCTTATATGTGGAAGTGAGATTGAATTTGGATATCAACTATGTTTTGACGATAACTTTTACCAAATCTTAATTTTATTTGTAGATTCTTTTGAATTCCCTACTTATATAATCATATCCGTTGGGAATAATTACAGTTTGTGTCTTTCCTTGGAATTCTTACACCTTTTTCTTGCCATTTAGATAGAATCTCTGGTATGTGCTTAAATACAATGGTGATAAGAGATATCTTTGTTATTTCCCGTCTCAAAAGGAAATTGTTCAGTTATTATCTATTAAACATAACATTGTCAAGCACATACACACAAGACCGGGCAAGACCAAGGCCTACATCTTGTGGATTTATTGGATCCATGGATACAAGTGCTTTAAATTTAGGCGGTTTATCACCTATGTGAGCAGTGGAAAGATGAACAAGCCAGAGGGCCAGCTCCACGTCCTGCGCGTCAGAAAGGATGACACTGCAATGAAAGCATTGCTGATGCCTACGGTGTGAGCTGAGGAGGAGCCTGTTTGTGGGCAGCCCACTCTCGTTTGTCAGTAAGTGGCTTCGTATTCAGTTGCTCTTTTCTGAAATGGACAGAGCTTAAAGTCCCCTGCCTCATCGGAATCTAGAGACACTGTTAGGTTAGCCTCCTGGGGAGAGAGGGTCCCTGGGGGGCCTGTAGCTGCTGCTTCCAGGAGCTGGCCTGAGAGAGGCTCCTTCTAGGCCGCCCACCCTCTTCTGCGCTGGGAGGATCCCGAGGCTTGCTGCCAGCACTCACATAGCTGCAGCTTGTCAAATATAGCACAGCAGAGCCATTCCCTCCAGACACTGATTTGCTTTTGTACATATCCTTATTAGATTTAGAAAGTGTTCTTCTGCTCCTGAAAAAGCTTCACTTACGTGAAAGAACTGACAGATGACTTTCTTCTTTCTGCATCCTTCTTTGCCCGTGCATCCCTGCCCCGCCCCCGTGTGTGTGTGTGTGTGAGAGAGAGAGAGAGAGAGAGAGAGATTTTCTCCTTGTTCATACAGAATGTACTGTGGCTGACCTTTTCAAGGGAGAAAGGCTACTTTGAATGTAGGATTAATCAATAAGTTATTAAAGAACTAAGAAAATCTTGGAGGATGTCTTCTGAAATAGGAAGTGGCTATATTTCTTATCTTTTTGGCTGCATCCCGTAGCTCTTAGGAAACATCCCTTCACATGCTGCACAGGGGGCTTTCCTAGCCCTCTGGCAATGGTCACTGTTCTTGTTGTTACTTCCCTTTCATTAGTGGCAGGTACATTTTCATCTCTGTCTAAACTGTTGTGTTAAATTTAGGCTTAACCCTTGCATGATGTTTTTCACCCCTGTGTAAGTAGAAGGTTATTAAGTAGAAATTGAAAGTAGAGTTATTGGACAGTTTTACTCAATTTTATGGTTTTTCTAGTGGTTTTCTCTTAAGTAATTTTATAGCATTGCCAAATTTCTGAATCCATTCT
The DNA here is from genome assembly GCA_004024925.1 of Scalopus aquaticus. Taxonomy (NCBI): domain Eukaryota; kingdom Metazoa; phylum Chordata; class Mammalia; order Eulipotyphla; family Talpidae; genus Scalopus; species Scalopus aquaticus. The sequence continues at coordinate 11,543 of PVIJ01019615.1, forward strand.
GAAATCATGTGTTTATGCTTACGACTTGGTATTTCTTATTTTTGATAGAGTAGCAATTTCTGTCTATTTCCTTGGTCATTAAAAATAGGTGAATTGAAAACATAAGTTGTTCTTTAGATTTAAATTCACAAGTGCATGTAGTGCATAAGTATAACAGTAATTTGCATAGAAATGTGTGTCTTTTTAAACACATCAGTCAGGTTTTCCTTGTTCAAAATTAGCGGTTGATTTTTAGCATATTACATTAAAATTCTTTTACAAAGTTGTTTGAGAGTAGAGTCTATTTTCCTCTCCCCGTTCTCCCCTCATTCAAAAATCAGAAGACCCTGACATATTCTTCCGTGCATGACTCTCCCTCTTCAGCTGTGTGAAGTCGGAGGTGGCGTCTCTGCCCTCAGGATGCTGGTGACTGGGACGGGAAGGAGACAAGTTCACAGGCAGTTTTAATAGGGTCTGATAAGCGTCACTGATGTGGGCAGGAACTAGAAGGTCAGGGTGTGGTGACAGATGAGACTGGAGATTGGGTTTGAATCTGAATGGCTTTGTAAGTCATGGTAGAGTATGGCACTTTACCTTGGGGCAGTGGTAAAGCTTTGGAAACTTGAGCGAAGAAAGCAATTCTATATTTACATTTCATGAAACCTGGATGGGGGAGGCTAAGTGAGGCTCCCAGCTGGGAAGCCTTGTCCTTAATATCGCTCCAGTCTGAAAATAATGGTGACGGTGATGGTAGAGAAGCAGACAGAATTGAAAGCATAAAAGCACAGGACTGGATGAGAGTATATGTGTGTTTCTGTGTGTGTGTGAGTGTACTTGCTTGTACTTTTGTGGAGGGAAGCGCAGTTGGTGGGGAAGGAGGAGAGGAAGGTCACTGGCACACTTCAGATAGAGCAGAGGCCGGAAGCGGTGCTGTTCAGTGCGGTGACCACTAGCTTCAGCGGCTACTTAAGTTTAAACGAATTTAAGTGAAATAAGATTTAAAGTTCAGTTCTTCAGTTACACTAGCCATATTTCATGTGTTCAATAGCCAGATGGGACTAGTGGCTTCTGTATTGGATGGCGCCAACATAGAACATTTCTGTTGTTACAGAAAGTTCTGTGGGACAGCATTGGTCTGCATTGGACAGCATTTTGTTACCTACTACCATTTCCCCCAGAGGAAAATCAAAATTAGCAGGTGATACTCTCCAGTCTCCTAAGAACTCTGACTCCACAATATCCTAAGGGGTTCTATGAATCATCATCATAACCGCCGCCGCCGCCACCACCACCACCACCACCACCACCTAGTCAGTGAGGACAGAGCTATATAGTCATGGAAGGTTCTGCTGACAGCACTGCGTTAGAGGGTGGGGTGCCATTCATTACACTCTTGACAGCTGCTGTGGGGGCCAAAGGAACCTCTAGAAAGTATTGCACAATAGAAGTAAGATGTGAGGCACACATAATTAAAATTTTAATAGCCAGATTGCGAGATAAAGCTATTAGATTTTATGAGTTTTGTATTAAACCCAGTACATCCAAAATACTAACATTTTCACCATGTTGAAATGTACCAAGTTTAAGAAATGACTAATGAGCAGTTTTACATTCTTTTATATACTGTCTTTGAGACCATTTGTATACTTTTGCACTATATCTTAATTCAGACGTAAGTTTTTTTTACCAGAAATACTTGATCTATATGTAGAGTTCATAAAATTTACATTGAAAAAGTAGATTTATATGCCCAACTTTTCCACACATGCTTAAAGCTTCTTCCAGTAACTGAATTGAGCACCTGTTTCTCAGTTTAACTTTCAATTGCAGTGAAATCAAATGGAAAATTTGGTTCCTCTGTCTCTCTAGTCACATTTGAAGAATTCAGCAGCCCCGTGTGGCTATTGGCTCTCCCACTGGACAGTGCAGCTCCGAAACAACTGCATCCTCTTGGTCTGTGGGAAGTCGGATCTGGAACTTAGCAAACAGATGTAGAGACAGAGAAGTAGACAGCAGGGTCTGAGGAACATGAAGATAAAATACAAGTTTGTGATTTTGTAAAACAGTGTTAACCCCCGTGCATGGTTAAAAACTGTAAATGCCGCTGGCGAGAGTAAAGTAGTGGAACGCGCGGCATGTTGTAGTGGTTAAGACTCTGAATTTAGAGTCAGGTGTCTCATCTTGGACAAAGTTCTGAGCCTTTCTAAACCTTAGTTTCCTCATCTGAAAGGTTGGCTGGAAGTATTAAGTAAAGTATTCATGGCAAGTATTTACCATGTATGTATCTTCATTTCTAAGTTGCCATTTCTTTCTTGTGGAGTGTACCAGCAATCAAATAATTTTTTTTAAGGAGAAATGTCAATTCAATTATAATGTTAGAAGACTTTAAATTATGAAAACAAAGCACGTCTTAAAATAGAGGACATCTACTTACCATGCATATTGATGAACACATGTTATGATTCAGATACTGTGTTAATGCTTTCTATAATGATCTAATTTTTTTAAAACGTGTAATTAACATTTCTACTGTAAAGTTTCCCTTTGACTAACTTGTAATTGGAAATTTACATTCTGAAAATTTGAAATCTGATCTACCTTTTTCTTAATTATTGTAGGAATTCTACTTGAATCTTTTAGATACTCTTAAATTTATGATTTCATAATCTGTAGAATTTGTATGTGACTTGATGAGTATAATTCTATGTTTGGGCATATACATATAAAGAATTGGATGAAATAAAAAACCTTGGTTGAGTTTATTCAGAGAAGAATTACAATAGGAGAAAATGAACTCTTGCAGTTCAAAGAGAAAGGAATGATGATTTTTACGGGCTCCACAAATTTCTTTTTCCAATGTTATTTCTTCAAGTTCCTTCTTTCCCATTCTGTCTGACGGTGTGCCATTCTTCAGGTGTATTGGAGAAGACAGGAAACATTTTATAATGCTTTATTACCCCGTGCGTTGTATACTTAGTGTGTGCTATGACGTGTTGCTGTATTCTTCACAGCATTTCCCATATACTGACTCATGTCTGAGATAATTTCAGACATCTTGCATCTATATTATTGCCAATAGTGAAGATTTTTTTATGACGCCAGCAGGATGGCTTGATATTACGTGCCAGCTACATTTGGTGGTGGCAGCTGGAAGTGCTGTGTTGGAAAGGTTTTTGAGTCTAGGTCCAAAAGGAGGAAGTGCTCACCTTAAACTACAGTGGCTTTTCCTTATGTTTCTGTTTAAATATTTTAAACTTTTCCCCTTTTCAAAAAGTAACGTATAAATTTGACAATTACTAAGAAAGCCAGCCGATCTCCTTCCTTTCTTTTTGCTGGACTCGTGTATGTGCATCATGGAGAGAATACTGTATATCCATCTTCATTTACTGTAGTATAAACATTTTCATGTCAGGCATTGCTGGCAAATATATTTTTTGTAGGAAGCATGTTATATCATAAAACATGTATGTAAACATTTCCAATTAAAAGGTACTGATAAAGCTGTATGTCGTAATTCATAATGTAACTGGTTTTCTCTACCTTTTGGATCATTTATGTAGATTGATTTCTGTTTATAGAATTATTGGATCCAAAGATATGATGTGAATGTTTTTTAGGTCCTTAACATAACCATTTTCAAACTTGATGCTTCCCAAATTCTCTTCGTAGTTTAAGGGCGACAACAAATGTTTTGAATATAAATGCTTTTTGTTTTTTAAGAAAGAAAAACACTGGGTGCCTGTAATTTTCTCTTAAACTTTTTAAATTTATGAAATGTTTCAGCCATGCAAAATGATAGAATTATATAATTAATACCTAGCTTAAGAAATAAAATATTGTAGGATTAAAAGCTCTTTGCAGCTCTTCTTCATAACAACTGTTTCTATTTATCAACAGTGATGGGGAAATTTAAATTTATCCAATAACTCAGGTCTTTCTCTAAGATCTTTGAAGCCACAATTCAGAATTTTTCAGATTTTAGGTGATATGATGCATATATTATATATTATCTAACTTTCCAAGCAAGGTTGGGGGGGTGCACCCCAATTCTTTCATCAGACGCTGTTGGTATTTCTCTATCCGTTCCGGTGTGATTAGCTATCAGGTTAGTCAAACTTTTTGGGTTTTCAGAGGTTTTTGGAATTCAGATTTGTGGATAAGGGGTTGTGCAGTTCATTGTTCAATTAAATCAGTCTGGTAGGTTTTGTTGAACTTTGTGTTTAACTGATCATATCATGCTGTGATTTGTGGTATAAAATGAAAGATAGCTACACTCCTAACACTTTAATATTTTAGAATTTGAGAAATTAAGCTAGCAATGCGGACTGGAGTCAGTGGGGAAGGTGACGTGAGTTAGAACTTGACTCTTAACTGGTGGCGCAGATTTCTGATGTAAGGAGAAAATGACTGTGATTAATAACCTTTGGTTTGCTCCTAAGTACCTGCTTGACTTTAGTATACCTTAAAATTAACTTGAACTGATTGGTAATAATTACTGAGAACTACAGCTAACTTGATGGTAACTGAGTCACTCAACTTACACACCCTTCCAGTAAAAAAGAATGACATGGTTGCTGTCAGAAGTGTTAGTGTCATTGTTGCCCCTGGCAGAGTCGGTCTTTCGGACAGGTGTGTCAGGAAAATAGTGTTAGTACCCGTTCTGTAGTTGTTCTCTGAGATAATCAGATTAAGGCCAAAAAGTGGCTCCATCTGACCTTTCAAAGCTTGTTACTGTCCAGATCATTGCTGTGTATACCCTCTTATATACTGATGGAATTGTATTGTATACTTCTCCTGTAATTTGCTTTCTATTTCACAATATATCATAGATTTTTTTTCCACATCAGATATAGGAATTTACTAACTTTTTTTTTAACAGCAATACTGTATTTATAATTTGGAGATAGAACTTTTTAACCTCTTTTTGATGGAATTTTAAATTCTTTTTGCTGGTACAAATAATAAAGTAACTAAACATCATTGCATATATATCCTTGAGCCTGTGAAATATATCTTAACAAAAGTTGAAATACAGTGTTATAAAATATTCAACTCATTTTCAGATAGTACATGGTAATTAGTGATGACTGTAACACATCACAGCAGTTTGGATTAGTATTTTGAGAGTTAGGTCAGACTTTGGCATATATGGCTTTAAACAACTCATGGATGATGTATTGTATTTTCTAGTTTACCTTGTAAATAGCACATCTGTGTCACCCTATTCATTTGTAATTATTTTGAAGTAGGTTACTGTGTTACTAGTAAAGGATTTTCTGCTTTAGTTTGACTTCTGAATATTTGGTATTCCTTTGGAGACTTAGGTTGTTAAGAGCTATTATTACCCCTCCAATCTTTGAGGAGAGAGTGAGAGACTGCTGCCTACAGTTGCTTGTTATATGTGTAGCTATTTGTGGGCAGAGTGAGAATTAGAGGCGTAAGGGTACCATCATTGTGTGAAGAAGTATTTATATTTTTATACTACTGGATTCTGAGTGAGCATATATAGGTGTCAGGCTTGTGGGAGCTGTTGTTTTTCTCTTAGGATGTATATAGGTATTGGGACCAATGCTTTTCTTGTTAAGAAAAATTATTCCGGAATTTTCTAGTATTTTTCTCTTTATGTTTCTCTTGACCTAGCTGACGAGCTTTGTGGTGTAAATATGTAATTGTGGCCAGGTCTGAACTCAGTTCTGTTGTTTTAAGACTTGGAGGTTTGGTAATGAATATGGAAAGTAGGATTTATGGTGATCAGAAAAATCACTTTCCTTATTAGGAATTAAAATTGGAGTTTTTCAGAAGGAAAAACTAAGGAGACTCTTTTCCCCACATTTATAGAAGGATTTAAAAGAAATGATAGATTATTAAAAGTGCTAAGTGTTTATTGTAAAATTTAAAAATTACAGAAACAGGATATACTTTCTTAATCTAACTTAACTGTTACACTTGCTGGACTGGTAGAGCTTATAGGATATGTAGATTCATATCCTTCCACCTAAACTCTGTCTCAGATTGGCATTGGGAAGTGGATGTTATATGCAGACACTTCATATCTTAAGTAGAATGGCTTTGACATCCTCAGCAGCCTGACCTTCCCTCTTTTTCCCCCTCCCCTGCCCTCCTCTTCCCTTCCTCAAATCTATCCATCTGTCTGTAAACATACACCCTTTTTTCTCAAGGAGTAAATATATCTTTCTGTTCTGTTTTGGGTCCTTTTTTTACTGTCAGAAACTGACATGCTTAATTCCGAGACAGGATGATGCTGCTTTTCATTTCTTATGGCAGTTAGCTTTGAAGTTTTGTTTCTTTTTCTTAAAGATTATTTTCTGAGTTGGTTTTAGCATAAGACCAATATAAATAGCTTCCCTTCTTTCTATTCTTACATTCTGTTACCTCTGTTCTCATTTCTGTCCCCAGCTTCCAAACCCTCCTGGAAAGAAAGAAAGTCATGAAATCACATGCTTTAAAAAAACAACAATGTATGTTTGAAAAATAGGCACATCGACACCTTCTTTAATCAATATAATTGTTCAGAAAATTTTTTCTAAATTAGAGATGTATTCCATTAGAATATTAAAGTAATACTAGAAAATTAGAATAATTTTAGAGTAATATTAGAAAATATAGAAAATAAAATATAATTCAACTCTGTAAAGATAACTGAAGCAGACTTTTCTAAATTACTGTTAGACTTTCCATATAGAAATATTTATGTGAGAGAGAGACAAATAAGTCTTTGTACATGCTCCATTTTATCTAGAAAGCTCTTTGTTGTACAGGGCCTGAAAAATAAACAGCCCTTATACATCCTCATTTTTCCCCCCTCATCATGGATCATATAAACGTTTCTCTCCAAATCTCTTGTCATTACTAGTAATTCACATTATTGTGAAATAAAATGTAGGAGGGAGATTCAGAATGAATGTTGGGCCAACCCTCCTGTTAGGATCTGAGCGTGCAGAGCCCTCCCAGGGAGTCTGATTTATGGGGCGTGCAGAGGGTCGTCTTCCTTATGCCTGCCTGCGTGAGTGCACACCGGTGTGCAACTCAGGGAGCGCCTTCTTTATCATTCCAGGAGAAAGATGAGTCCGTGGAAACTTATGTGCCATGCCTGTGTCCATCCATTGGAAACCCGCATTTATCTGAACAACACAGCCGCCTTCAAAGTCAGAAACGTTTGCAGATGGGACCTGAAATTATGGAGGTTGGGGCCTGACTCATAGGGGAAGAGGTCCCAGGCCTTGTCTGCTGTCCTGTGGCCAGTGACTCAGAGTTCCCACAGGCCCCATGCCCCGCAGCCAGGTGGAGGGTAAGAAATTATGGGTTGGCCAAGAGTAGCTAGTGTGCTCAGACTTAAATGTAGTGGCTGAGGTGAGAGCTGGGGGGGGGTCCCCCTATTCTAGTCCCAGATTTGGCCCCTTTATTTTTGGGGGTGGGAGGGACAGGATTTAACCTGTTTATTCCTAGATCTGTGGTAGAGTTCTGCTGTTTTTGTTGACTCTCAAAATACTGAATCCATAATCTCATTTCCTTGATGTAATTCTCGGTAGGGTCCCACTTCGTACAAGGGACCAGTCCTAATACCTGTGGAATTGAAACTGTTGGTTTCAGTTTTGGCAGCCTATTGGTTGCCGAAAATAGAGGACTCAAGGCCTCTGTGGGTTCTGTTTTTATTAAAATGCCATTTAAAAAAAAAATCAGCATCATTAGGCTGACCAGTTTAATGGTGCTGTTCATAATCAGTTTGTCTTTTTTGGTCTTTTCTCCTCACCACTATCCCTTGTATCCCCTTGTTTCCCTTCTTTTTTACTCTTAACTTCAGAGCCCTCAGAATCTTTATTGAGGTCCACTGGTTTCTGAAAATGTTTTATGTAATCTAATTGTCTGACTTTCTTTTCCGCACATAAGCACAAATTCGTTCTATTTTGTTAAAAATGGTTGCATTATATCATTTTCATCGTCATTTTTCATGACAGTATATGTCATGTGTGCTACAATGTGTATGTAGCACATCTTCTTGACCTATTAGTACATTGAAGATTTTGGTGACTTCCTCATCCTAACTATTGTAAATGACATTGCTGTGAATATTGTGAAACGTGTGCGGTTTTTTGTCCATGGCTTCATATTCGGTGGATATAAGGCCAAGAATGGGATTTCCAGGTTGTATGGTATTTTCATTTTTAAAATTTTAAAGATAAATCCAGATTGCTTTCCATAATGGTTTCACCAGTTTACTTTCCCACCAGAAGTATAATAGTGTGCCTTTTTCAGTGCGTCTTCGCCAGCGTTTATTGAGAGCCGTTGTAATATGTGCCATTCTCATGGATGAGGGCCATATCTCATTGTGGCTTTAATCTGCATCTCTCTTATTAGAAGTGACAGTGGGGCCTCCCTGGTGGCACAGCGGTTGAGTGCTGCGCCGTGGAGCTGTCGGCAGCGAGTTCGATGCCCAGCCAGGGAGAGTCCCACATGGTGCGGCAGACCTCTCCTGCCTCACCTGCTGCTCCCCTCAGCAGTGTATTTCTGATCTGCCTGTTCTGCTCCCCACTCTGTCTAAAAAAAAAAAAGAAGTGACAGTGAACATTTTTTCTTACGTCTTTTGGCCTTCTGGATAGTCCTCTTTGGTGAATTGTCTGTTCATGTCTGCTGCCCTTTTGTTAATTGGCTTTTATTTTTTAATATTTTATTTATTTATGAATACAAGAACAGGGGTGTAGGCCAGAGGTGTGGTGGGGCAGGATGTCGGGGTGGGATGAGAGGATTCACCAGAGACAGCGTGGGGAGCAGAACAGGGAGAGTCCCTGCTGAGGGGAGCAGTGGGGAGACAGGAGAGGTCTGCTGTGCCATGTGGGTCAGCTCCCCGGCCGGGAATTGAATTCATGCAGCAATGGCTGTCTATAGCTTGATAGCGCAGAGATTTTAACCCCTGCACCACGAGGGAGGCCCTTATTTTATTTTTTCTTAAACTGTTGAATTGTGTGTTTTTTATACCTTAGATAATATCCTTATCTGTCTTATATATTGTGTAAACATTTTTTCCAGTTCAGTAGGGTGTCTGTTGAATCATCATGCATTTTCTTTTGCTGCACTGAATAGCTTTTTAACTTGAGGTAATCCCAATTGTTTATTTTCATTTTCAATCCCCTGGCCATAAGGTTTGAATCATCAAAAATACCTTTATTGTTTTTTGTTTTGTTTTTTAAAGGTTTATTTAAGCTGGGGTACAGGCCAGAGGGATGGGGCGGCAAGAGGGTTCACCAGAGACAGAGGGGGGAGCAGAACAGGCAGATCAGAAATACACTGCTGAGGAGAGCAGCGGCGGGGCGGGAGAGGTCTGCGGCGCCATGTGGGAATCTCCCCGGCCGGGCGTCGAACTCGCGTCACAGCTGCCGACAGCTCCACAGCGCAGCGCTTAACTGCTGTGCCACCAGGGAGGCCCCATAAATATCTTTATTGTTGATATCATGGAATGTACTGCCGGTGTTTTCTCCTATGTATTCTATTGTAGGTCTTATACCTAAATCTTTAATCCATTTGGAATTTATTACTTCGTATTAGCAAGTAATCCAACTTCATTGTTTTATGTGCGGCTTTGCAGTTTTCCCAGCACCATTTATTAAAGAGACTTTCCTCCCATTTTATGGTCATGGATTAGGTGCTGGTATATGTGTGGATTTTTTTCTGGATTCTCAATTCTGTTCCGTTAGTCAGTGTATCTGTTTATGTGCCAGTTTCAGATTGTTTTTAAGACTGTTGCTTTATAGTAAAGTTTGAGTCAGGGAAAGTGATGCCTCCATTTCTTACTTTTTTTTCTTGCTTTTGCAATTTGAGACCTTTTGTGGTTCCATATTAAGTTTCAATATTTTTGTTCAGTTTCTTTGAAGAATATTGCTGGGATTTTGATGGGTATTGTAATAAGTTTGTATGTCATTTTAGGAAAGACAGTCATTGTAATTATATTGATTCAGCCCCCCCCCCCCCCACTGGGATAGCCTTCCAGCTCCTTATAGTGCTCTCTAAGTCATTTAATGACATCTTGTGGTTTTCATTGTGTAGGTCTTTTTCTCCTTAGTTAGATTGATTCTGAGGTATTTAATTCTTTTTGAAGTAATTATAAATGGAGCTATTCTTAATTTTTTTTCGCGTCTTGTCTGTATGTAGAAAAACAGTGGATTTTGTGTGTTGACTTTTGTAGCCTGCCACTCCGCTCTATCCACTTATTGTTTCTAACATCTTATTGATAGCCTCTTTAGAATCTTCTATAGCTAATACATTATCTACAAATAGTGATTGTTTCACTTCTTTTCCTGCTTGAATTCCCTTTATTTCCTTTGTCTGTCTGACAGTTCTGGCCAAAGCCCCTAGTGCTAAGTTACACAGCAGTTGTGGCAGTGGTCATCCTCATGCCTGATCTCAAGGGGAGACCTTCAGTTTTTCACCATGGAATATTCTCTTGGCTGTTGGTTTGTGGCATGTCGCCTGCATGACATTGAGGTGGATGCCTTCTGTTTCATCTTGGTTAGTGTTTATCATAAATGGATGATGAATCTTTTCAGATGCTTCCTCTAGCATCTGTTGATATCATATGATATTTACTTTTGTTGATGTGGTCTAGTATATGAATTGATTTTCATATATTAAACCATCCTTGCATACCTGGTATGAATCCTACTTGGTCATGGTGATTAATCCTTATGATAAACTGTTGAGTTAGATTTGCTAGTGTTTTGTTGAAAATTTTTGCATTGATGTTCATCAGGGATATTGTTCTTTAATTTTCTTGTGCTGTCTTTGGTTTCAGTATTAAGGAAATGTTGGTATCATAAAATGTTTTAGGGAAAATTCCTTCTCCAATTCTAAAAACAATTTCAGCAAGGTGGGCTTTAGTACTTTAAAAATTTGGCAGATTTCATTTGTAAAATCAGCTGATCCTAGGCTTCTGGCTTTTGGAAAACTTTTTATATTTACGTTTCCAGTAATCAGTTTTTTCAGTTCATCTATTCTTGGGGTTACTTTTGAGAGATTATGTTGATCTAGAAATATATCCATTTCTTCAGTGTTATCAAATTTGTTGCAAATAGTTGTTCATAATAATCCCTTATCTTTTATATATCTGTGCTGTCTGTTTTGATTTCTTCTCTTTCATTTGTGATTTTTTTTTTAAGATTTATTTTTTATTTATACATACAAGTTGGGGTACAGGCCAGAGGCGCGGGGCGGCGAGAGGGATCACCAGAGACAGAGCGGGAGCAGAACAGGCAGATCAGAAATACACTGCTGAGGGGAGCAGCGGGCAAGGCAGGAGAGGTCTGCCACGCCATGTGGGACTCTGCCCGGCCGGGCGTCGAACTCGCGTCGCCGCTGCCAACAGCTCCACAGCGCAGCGCCCAACCGCTGCGCCACCGGGGAGGCCCCTCATTTGTGATTTTTTATTAATGTTTTCGCTTTTTTTTGTTAGCCTAGCTAGAAGTTTATCTAATTTGTTTATCTTCTTGAAGAACCAGTTCTTAGTTTCATTGACTTTTTTCTTAGTCTTTTTTTTTTTTTTTTTTA
>PVIJ01019616.1:0-23074 GCA_004024925.1 Scalopus aquaticus
CCCGTGCCCACCCGCGGAGTTCCTCTCTCCTATTTGGTTTCCTTATAGTCCTGTTATAAGTGAAATCATTCGATATTTTTCTTTTTCTTTCTGGCTTATTTCATTCAGTATGATCCCCTCTAATTCCATCCATGTTGCTGCAAATTGCATGTATTTATCTTTTTTGAATGCTGAATAGTATTCCATTGTGTATATGTACCACATCTTCTTGATCCAATCATCTATTTTTGGACATCTGGGTTGCTTCCATACCTTTGCTATTGTGAACAGCGCCACAATGAACATACGGGTGCATGTATCCTTTTGGATTCCTGTTCCATTTTTATCTTGAACCCCAGCAACCTATTTTCAATACAATAACCAGAATAATCTTTTAAATCTCATTTGCCTACTTAAAACCTTTTGGTGACTTCTCATCTAACTTAAAATAAAAGTCCTGTTCCTCACCCAGTCTTAAAATCATGTAGTCTGGCCTCTGCATAGTTTTCCAACATTCACATATGTCATGTTCTTCCAGATTTTCTTTGATTTCAACTATCTTATATTGAGTTTGTTTCCTCTTTAAAACTCCTCTACTTGCTGATTTCTCTGCCTGGAGCATTCTTCCCTGAGCGCTTAATGCAAACATCAACTCTTTAAGGAGATCACTCAGTTACAAATAGCCTGTCTTCCGTACCGTCATTCTCTAACATGGTTTGCAGTTTAGTTTCTTTATGTACCTAACTAAAATTTTCTCATATGCTTGTTTATCATCTATCTCCTTCCCTGGAATGTAAGACTCTTGTTCACTGTTGTATCCCTAGTATCTGTGATAGTTCTGAGATGCTTAGTCAATATTTATTAAATTATGGCATGGTGTGTACTAATAGGAAAGATAAATAATGTAATATTGGGTTAAAATTTAAAATAGCATATATCGGAAGGAAATGAAAACACCACATTAAAGAGCTATCTGCACCTCCATGTTCATAGCAGCATTTTATTTATAATACCAAGACATGGAAACAACCTAAATGTCCATGGACAGTTGAATGGATAAAGAAGTGTATTATATGTATACAGTGGAATAGTATTCAGTCATAAGATGAAATTCTGCCATATGCAGCACAATGGATAGACCTTGAGGCATTATGCTAAGTGAGATAGACAGAGAAAGACAAGTACTATATGATTTCACTTTTATGTGGATTCTGAAAAGAAGGGAAAAAAACACCAAACTTATAGAAAAAGAGGTCAGATCTGTGATTACCAGAGGCAGGGAGTGGGAGACGGGTGTTTGGATGGAGGTATCAAAGGTACAAACATCCAGTGTAAAGATTAAGGACTAGGGATGTAACATACAATGTGATGACTGTTGATAGCACTGCTACATGGTATAAGTTAAAGAGAATAGATCCTAATCGTTCTCATCATTAGAAAAACTTTTTTTCATTTTTTTGTATCTACATGAGATGATGAATGTTTACTAAACTTACTGTACTTCACAGTACAAGAAGGTGAGATCGCTGTGTTATCCACCTTAAACTAAAACTTGTATCACTTACATCTCAGTAAAGCTGGAAAAAAAAAACAGAAAAATTGGACTGTACAATTAAATAGCAGTTCCACTCCTTGATAGAAATTTGGCATGTAGCAAATTAATAGTTGATAATGAGGAAGGGTGCTTATAGGAAGTTATATAAAATAGCAGTGATCTTAAGAGCTTGTGTTTTAATTCTGACCTAGCCACCTAACTTTGATGAAGTTACCTAATTTAACTTTCAGCATTCTTTTTTTTTTAAGCCAGCTTTACTGGAGTGAAATTGAGGAAGAAACTTTTTCCTCTACCCTCTTAAGTTTTATAGCTGCCCCCCCAAATTAAACTGTGTGCAATGTGCATGTACATGGGGGCAACTCAGTGAGTAACTGAGAGGGGTGGTGAGAATTTGGATTTATACACTTAGCTTAGTATGTAATAAGGAGGTGGAGGAATGGCATTTAAGGGAAAACAAATGGTTTATTTGAAAGATAATGGGTTTTCAGGAAAACAAACAGATAAAGTTTGTGATAATGTTTATTTGTATTAATATGAGTGATCTTCTCCTTTAGTGCCATAAAACTCCCTTGAAGAAGGGATTTGGGGGTAGGTTTTATTCTTCCTTTCTGGGATTAGAGCCACACTAGAAAAGGAATTACAGTAGCTTTATTTCCAGAAATTGTTGCTTTTATTCCCATAGAGGAAGATAGGGAAGACTTTTACTCCATCTGTTGAGTTATAGATATCTTCAACTTAAAATAATCTTTAGACCAAAGTGGCATATTTTAGAATGACCTTCTCATCTCCTTCAAAGACGTACTTAAAAAAGTGCACAGTTCTCTGTTAACATTTATAATACCTAATAAACCTTCATTACAATCAAGATAGTGAATATAACCATCACCCGCTAATAGAGTACTCATGTCCCTTTACGAAAATTCCCTCTGTCTCACTCTTCCCCATACACTGTGACTTCCCTGGTTGTTGCTTTCTGTCATTATACATTAGTTTGCATGAATTTCTAGTCTTATATCAGTAGGAACAAACTGTTATTTTTTTTGTCTTGCAGTTTTAACTCAGTTGTTTTGAGATCCATCCTTATTGTTGATTCCTGTTAGGCTGAATGGTCTTTCATTATTAACCTTCAGTTTTCTTCATCTGCAAAGTGGGATAACATCTGGGTATTTTACAAATGTACATTTGTGTAAAGTCCCTGCTGCCTTCCCTCCCTCCATCCTATCCTTCCTTATAAGACACTTTAATGACAAGTGTTCTACATTGGGTCTCGGATTTCAAAAATGGTTCACACTATGGCATAGAAGGTGAACAGTAAATGTTAGTTCCTTTCACTCCTAGTTTGAACCTTTAGGCTGCTAATTCTGTATTTAACTCCAAATCTTCCATAGCAATCTTAGAAGAATATATTCTCATTAGAGTATATTTCTGCTTTCTCTTAAGACTGTAAATTTTTCGAGTGTTCCCCCATGACATTTATCATAATGAGTTATTCATGAATTGTGTTCTAGAAATATTTGTTTAAAATTCAGCATGTATTTATTGAGCAGCTATTATGTGCAGTGCAAGAAGTTAAATATAGAAAACAAAGTAAAGGAAATGGAAAGACATCTTTGAGCTGTAGAAAAATGTTGCTTACTTTTAAAGAGTCATGGTATATTTAGTAAGGTAGATTTGAATTTATAAAGCAAAAGATCCTTACACCCTGAAATGAAATAAATATAAAAAGGAACATTAAAGAAAAACTACTAAAGTATCTGATGAAATCTTAGTATGCAGAATAGATGAACATTTGGTGGACTGATATATGATCTGCAATAGGCTTCTGCTTGATATGTAACTGGAGGAGAGAATTTACACAAGAAGAAATGTGAATGGGAAAATTTTATGAAAAATATAGTTTTCCTAGCAATTATATATAGCTCAGACATGCCCAAAGAACATTTATTCCAAAAAGATTTACTCAGTAAACATAATGTGGTACAAAATAATATTAGTACAAAAGCTTATAGTGGAAAAGCATTAAAAACCATAGCAGGGGCCTCTCTGGTGGCACAGCCGGTTAAGCACAGCACTATGAAGCTATCCAGAGCCACTGCAGTGCGAGTTCCATACCCAGCTAGGGAGATTCCCACATGGTGCAGCAGACCTCTCCTGCCTTGCCCGCTGCTCCCCTCAGCAGTGTACTGTAGTCGATCTGCCTGTTCTGCTCCCCACTCTGTCTCTGGTGAATCCTCTTACCACTTCACACCTCTGGCCTACACCCCAGCTTGTATGCATAAATAAATAAAAATCTTAAAAAAAAAAAAACCAAAGCAACAATAGCACTTTCTAATCACCTTTTTATAACCCTTTTTACTTTTATGCTAGCTTTCTTTTTATATTTCTATTAATGAAGTAACATTATTTTACATATGGATTTCTCCCCTTAGGCGTGGCTGTCCCACCACCAGAGCACTCAACAGTCCTCCACTAGTCTGCTGTGCTCTTCCCATCCCCCTCTTCCCAAATTTATTTTAAAATATACCTTATTTTTAAGAGCAATTTTAAGTTCACAGCAAATTGAGGAAGTTAGAGAGGGCTCCTCTCTTAGACCTAGTTTCCCTCGCTATCAAGACTGCACCAGTGTGTTAACATTTTTTTAAAATAGACTAACCTACATTGACCCATCATTTTCACCCAAAGTCTATAGTTTACGTTAGGGTTCAGTCTTGGTATTATACATTCTATATATTTTGGGTTTTGACAAATTTTTAATTTTATATTCACCTTCATATAGTATCAATTTATTCCTCTCTCCCTGCTATCCTTTGGCAACCACTGATCTGTTTATTGGCTCTGTAGTTTTGCTTTTAGCAGAATTATTATGTAGTTGGATTTATATAGTATGTAGCCTCTTTAAAGTGGCTTTCTCCCTTTTCTTTACTTTTTCAATTGTATTATTTTTTATTGCAGTAACATTGGTTACAGTACAGTGAGTGAATCAGCGGTATAGATTTACACTTCTTAGATGTATGTTACCACATCATACCCACCAGCAAGGTACCAGAATTCTCCACCATAGTCCACAGGACCCCCTCCACATTTTGTTTTCCATCTTCCTCCTACCCGTACTCTGTAGCCTGCAGTCACTTTTAGTGTTTATTTTGGTTTGGTTTTGTCTGCTCCTTTATTTTTTTCCTCTGTATTCCATGTGTAAATGAAACCATCTGCTATTTGTCTTTCTCCTTCTGACTTATTTATCTTAGCATAATCTCCTTAGTGCCATCCAAGTTATCTATCACAAATGGCAAGAGTTCATCTTTTTTATTTTACAGCTGAGTAATATTCCACTGTATATACATACTACATCTTCTTAATCTATTCATCTGTCATTGAGCACTTAGGTTGTTTCTATAACATGTCTATTGTAAGTAGTGCTGCAGTGAACATAGGAATGCATATATCCCTTTGAATTAGCTTTTAGTATTCTTTAGGTAGATACCTAGGGTTGGGATTGCTGGATCATATGGTAGATCTGTTTGTAATATTTTTCCAGTTTCGTACTGTTTTCCTTAGGGGTTGGACCAGTCTACATTACCACCAACAGTGTACAAGAGATCCTTTTTCTCCACACACCCTTGTCAAAATTTGTTTCTGGTCTTAATGGTATGGGCCATTCTCACAGGTAGAAAGTGTTATCTCATTGTGGTTTAGCTTTGCATTTCCCAAATGATAAATGATGAGCAAAGCCACTATTTCATCATTTTTCACATCTGTGTAGTATTTCATTGACTATATATTCCACAGTATCTTTATCCATTCATCTGTTCAAGGACACTTAGGTTGGGTCCATGACTTGACATTTGTGGACAGTGCTACTATGAACATAGGTGTACATAAATCTTTTTGTATTAGAGTCTTTTCATCTATTTAGGATAAATACTTAATAGCCATACTGCTGGATCATATGGAATTTCTGTTTTTACTTTTTTTTTTTTAAAGATTTATTTACTTATACATACAAGCTGGGGCACAGGCCAGATGCATGGGGCAGCGAGAGGGCTCACCAGAGACAGAGTGGGGAGCAGAACAGGCAAATCAGAAAGGGCAGCAGTGGGCGAGGTAGGAGAGGTCTGCCATGCCATGTAGGACTCTCCCCGGTTGGGCATCGAACTCGCCGCACTCTGTTGACAGCTCCACAGCCCAGCGCTCAACTGCTGCGCCACCAGGGAGGCCCTGTTTTTACTTTCTTAAGAAATCTCTATATTATTTTCCAAAGGGGCAGTGCCAACCTGCATTCCCACCTGCAGTGGATGAGACTTAACTTTGTCAGCTGCAACTTTGATAGCTCTTGTTGATTTCATACTTTTTTATATGGGTTGTTCTTATGCGGGTGAGGTGAGGTGGGTGAGGTGAGGTGATATCTCATTGAGGCTTGTTTGCATTTCCCTTAAAGTCTTTTATATAATTACTTTAAAGAGTCACATAGTTCTCTAAGGCTCGTTACTTAAAGTAACAGTCTCCCTACCCTGCCCTCAATTTCAATGGTAACTATTTCCAACTCTGCTACATAATTCTTTTGATACTCCCCAACATATCTATACAACATGCTTATTGCTACTTCCTAAATTTTCAGTTTTAAGCATTATGTATTTACTGTCCTCTATAGAGAATGAAAATTAAGCTCTCCCTTACCATTGTCACACCTTGTGCATGTACACACATATCTAGCTCTCCCCCTTTCCAATATGGTTAAATTGTAGTTTTTGTTAGATCAAGATTCAGTATTTTAAAAACTGTAAACACACTATTCACAGCTGAGTCATGTAATGTACTGATTATTTTTTCTTGCCCTAAAGTATTTTTCTTCACTTTTCTGTAGTTAAAAATCAGATGGTCTGCTTACTTTCCTAGGTTATTAGCATCAGTTCCAACCCAGACTGTCCCAGTTATGTATATCTTCTTTCAGTATGTTCTGATATCTGTATTCTGTTGTTTACCTTTTTCTTGAAAAACATCTCTCAGAATCTTCAGTTATTTTCTTATCTTAACAGTTGTTCTCAGGATTACCTTGAGTTTGACTGAGACCATAGAGATTACCTCTCATAATCCTTGTTTATCTCCAACAGGGCATTAGACAGTCATTAAAGAGAGTTGTCTTTTTAAAAAATATATTATTAGGAGAAAATGTGTTATAAAAATGTAACTATTTACCACAAATCTGCGGTAAATAGAATCTTTCATGTATTGTAATTAAAATATTTTTTATTCTGAAAATACAGATTGTACAGTACTATATTTCATTGTTTTGCATAGAACATAAATAGAAAAGAACACAAGGGACCATGGAGATGGATCACGGGTGAATTGGTGGTGGGCTACCCAAGGGGAATACAAAATGTAAAAGACATAAATAACAATAAAAATATATATTAAAAAAAAGACATAAATAACAATAAAAATATATATTAAAAAAAGATTACTAAGTAATCTTAATATATACATATATCTGTATATACACATATGTATGTATGTATGTATTGTATTCTTTCTTTATAGGCTCTCAAAATTAGAGAGATGTGTAATTGCCCACCGCTTTCTGGACCAGACCCTCGATTACTATTCAAACTCAGCATGAAGAATTTTCTTGAAGAATCAGAGAAAGAAGACCTAAATATCACTGTTAAGAAACAGAAAATGGATACTCTTCCTGTTCAAAACCAGAAGCAAATACCGTTAACATATATAGTTGAGAAAAGGACTGGGAGTTGAATTAAAATTTATGAGATACAGGGATGTATGAAGAATGCAGCAGTCCTTATCATTTTTATGTTATTTTTAAAAAATGATGTGTGAATGAAAAAAATGGATACTCAGGATAAAATCATGTATATTACAAGTATTATCTAAATTCTTCTAGGTATATTTCATGAAATATTGATGTGTTTTAATATATCTTCAATGAGGAAAATGTCACAGAATAAATTTATATTATACATTTTGCTCTGGCTCCTACTTGCTTTTGATTTGCAAGACCTCCAGTGGATGAGAAATCAGAGTGCGTAGTAATTGTTATTGTAGAGAGAGTCCAGCTGAGTCTAAACTGGATTTCAAAGCCTGAGTAGTTATCAGCTGGGAAACTAACAATCCGAAGCATCTGTTTGTACAAACTGGTTTGCACTGAGGTGTGATTTTGTGGAATAGGGGACCCAGGGATGTCCTGGTCCTTGCAATGATGATGAGGTTAAAATGGCTATTCACAGAAGCCGAAGAAACCATTTTCATAGGGAGACGCAAGTAGTGCTGTTTGTGATCACCTGACAAAGTGAGAAACACAATGGGAGGCAGGGCCATTTCCTCCCAGACATAGTGTGTTTTGCACTCAAATTTTAACAAAAAGTCAAGTCGTTTTGGTTCCTTGATGATACAAGAGTCTCTGGGGTCTCAGAGAAGGCAACCACCTTGTTCTCATGAGGGTACCACCAAGAGGGGCGGGGACAAGAGCCAGAAGAGATGAAAAAAGAAGCACAAGACACATCTGTACTGATTTCCAGAAGTGACTATATTATGTAAATGTGGAAATGAGTTTTTAAAATGTGTTATCATTGATGTAATATTTATTCCCAAATTGGTGAATTCTATTGATGTCAAGATTATATTCCTAAGGACATTTTTTTTGAAACGTGTAGTAAGTACATGGTTCTATTTATTTTTTAAAAAGATTTATTGTGCATACAAGGTGGGGTACAGACCAGAGGCGTGGGGCGGCGAGAGGGTTCACCAGAGACAGAGTGGGAAGCAGAACAGGCAGAATGGTCGGAAACACACAGCTGAGGGGAGCAGTGGGCAAGGCAGGAAAGGTCTGCCTTGCCATGTGGGAATCTCCCCTGTCCGGGTGTCGAACTCGTGTCGCAGCTGCCAAGAGCTCCACAGCGCAGCGCCCAACTGCTGAGCCTCTGGGGAGGCCCAAGTAAATGGTTTTATAGGGTATTAAAAAAGAAACCACCTTCTACTGTGTATCTATTATGAACTGGGCTCATGTGTTCCACAGCCCTGTGAAATAGCTCTCATTATTCTCATTTTACAATGAGAAACAGATTTGGATATACATATAAATAATATACTCAGCATGAAAAATTTTCTTGAAGAATCAGAGAAAGGTCTGAATATCACTGTTAAGAAACAGGAAATGGATGCTCTTTCAAATTTATCTCACCTAAGAAGAGCAAGGCTAAATCTATCTTGCTACAAATCTGTCCATTTCTACAATTCTCCTGTATCTAAAACTAAACTTACAAGAGACAAGGAACAAACTATTCTCTTATTACCTTACTTCTGTGATTTTGAAGTAAAATTTTATAGCAAGTAAAAATTCCATAACTATAAAATCAGGGATCACATATTATCTTCAGGGTGATTTCCCAGGTCTTCCTCTCAGCCTCCTTCAAAATTGACATGAAAAGCCTGGGGGGAGGTAGAATAGGAAAGCTCTCCTGCCTATGAAAGCCTGTGACTTCTCATTGGGGATGTGTCCCCACACTATTGCATTTTCTTAGACAAAATATTTACCTAATTGTTCAGAAGACAAATTCAGAGCCTATTTATGTTTTTCAGGGTTTACAGTAAGATTATTTATAAGGAATTTCATGATCTGTGCTGAAGACAACACTTATGTGCAGAGGAGGTTCAGATTAACTGTTCTCTGTGTAGTCATTCTTTACACTCCTAATGATTGGAGTTCTGTCAGAGGCACTACATAATATGTAAAAACATTTGGAGAGTATCACCTAGAGGTAAACAAAACACACCATTAGATTTCCCTGCAGATTTCTTAAGAAAATAGTGTAGTAGACACCCTAGTCTGCTTTTTCTTCCATCCCATTATCACATCTAATTGTGTTGTTCAAACTGTCTAGAAAATTTATACAAAGTTGACATCATGTCAGAAAAACCATAGAGATACCTTTATAGTGCATATGAAAGATTTTTTTTAAAAACCCATGCAATCAATAAATATAAAGAAAATGCTACATTTCATCTGAGGGTTTTAGCAGAAATTAAGTAGCTGTTGAAATGCAGTAAGTATACATATATTTTAGGTTGAATGTGCAAACAACCTCTATATGTTCTGCATTTAGTTGTATAACTCACGGTCAGTATACTTTTCATATCCTTACAGGGTTAGATGTTGTTGGCTGATTAGCTTGGTTATTAGGGACATGACACCAATATCCAAGGCACAAATTTAATCAGATATTTCTAAGACTGTGACCTTCTAAAACTAAACTCAAAAGGAATATGTCTATTTATTGACATGTCCCTAATGCCTAACAGTTTGGACACATTATATATAGGGTATTTAATTTTCGTTTTACTGATACTTTACACAGCATCAACCATCTGGTAAAGGATAAATAAAAGAAGAAATAATCATACTTAATGATATCTCTGCTTTTCAGGAGGTTTGGAACATTGGGCAAGTCACTTCAACTCTCTGATACTCCTTTCTTCATATGTAAAATAGGTACAGTAAATTGTACCTTACAGGTTGAAGTGAATAAAGGAAATGATGAACTTAATATAGTTAGCACAATATTTTGAATTCCAAACAATTAAAAATAGCCTCCACTTATTGAATGCTTACTTTGTACTAAGAAACGTGATAAGCACTTTTCAAGCATTATTGAGTCTCACTGCAACCTTATATACAATAGTTATTTTTCTGCATTCTAGATAAGGAAACTGAAATTTGGAGGGTGAACGAAACTTGCTCAAGTTTACATAGTATTTTTCTTACGATTCTTTGCAAGAACAGAAAAAACAAATTCAAGCAAAAATGTGTTACCTCACCAAATAAAAAAGCTGGAAGTACACTAACCTTTAAAACAATTTAGTCCAGAGAACCATGTATCAGAGCAAAGACATCTTTCCTCTGCCATTTTCTCAGCCCTATCATTACTCTTCCCCATGATATCAAGATGGCTGCCAGCACTTCCCGGGTTCCAGGCTTCATTCACGTCCAGTGGGAAGAGTGACTCATTTCACAACTATTGAAACAAAACCTTCAGTACTAACTGCAGCCTCCAAAGAGCACTTCAGAAATAATCTCCATGGCAAGGTATGGTATTCTGACTTGCTGAAGTTGAGGATAGGTGCAGTTTATACCATCCAAAGAGAGTGGCCTCAGCATAGCGAGAGACATACAACCACAGGGTCTTCTAAGTTACTGGAATAAAAACTTGTTATATTTATTCTCTTTCAGCAGGCAAAGACACAAAATAATTCCTTGAAGATTTGGTCTGAATTAATATTTTATCTGAGCAAAAAAACATAGCGTATGTATTACATTGATAATTTGCATTAGCATATTTGCTTTACCATTTAAAGATTTTTTTTTTTCTGACTGGAATTACATCCTCAGAATCAACCGAAGAGATTAGAAGGACAAGTGGTATTATTTGTTCATAGGGAAAAAAACTAAAGCTTAGAAGAATTAGGCAAGTTACCCAAACATGCACTTCAAGTAATTGACTGAATTGAAAATGAAAGGAAAGGATTCATTGATTTGGATAATCTATTGTTCTTTCAGTAGTATCACCTCCTTTGGACAGGGAGGTATTAACCTCCATTTTTATTTGGAAACCAAAACTCATCCTCTACTCTAAAATGTGTGCTCTTTATCCATTTACTGCCACTTCAATTAGAGAATCTCATAAAGAAAAGAGAATGAAAAGTGTTTATTTCCCTTTACCCCTCGCTTGTGAATAGCAGGGCTAGTACCCTCTTTCCCCTTATTTAAAAGCACTCATTTTAATACTGACAGGTAGTAAAAGTATTTTAAATATATTCATATACATAAAAGATAAAATTCTTATTAATCATTTCATAAGGTGTTTTTATTAGGGTCTAGAAATTTGTGTCATTATTTGAAATAAAACCCTACCAGTGACTACCCCTTTGCACCTTATCCCCTAAATTCATCAGAGAGCTAGTAGCCCCCAAAGATAGGCCAGTGGCTCCCAGCCTCTTAATCACCAAGGACTTTGTTTACGTTACCCGACTTGATGTGCATGAACTTTTCACACCCCTAAGTTGTTTGTCTTGAAGGGTTGGAGTGTGGACTCGTGAGTAGGTACTCAAAACCATCCTTGGCTGTTCCATTTAGGAGTTGAGATAGTTGGGCATGGAGCTTATGTCACAGGTGGTCCTGCTTGCAGACCTCATAATTTCTTTTCTTTTTAAATATATTTTTATTGTAATTTATGTCTTTTACATTTTGTATTCCCCTTGGGTAGCCCACCACCAGTTCACCCGTGATCCATCTCCATGGTCCCTTGTGTCCTTTTCTACTCCATTTTGTGCCCTTATCCTCCCCTCTCCCCGCCCCCACCCCCTCACCTGCTGCATGTCTCTCTCCTGTTTGGTTTTCTTATAATCCTATTATAAGTGAAACCTCATAATTTCTATGCTGTCAACCAAGACCAAGCAAGGCCTTTGGTTACCATGTGATCGCTGGTGTTACCAAAATTCCAGCCAAGAGAAAAAATTGTGATTTTAATTAGTCTGGGTGGCCTACTTATGTGAAAGAATATATAAGATTTTTAGTTAGGCTCTTTGGACTATTAAACATAGCTGGCAGATCCCCAAGACTGCATTCATGGACCAAAGGGAACCAGACACATCTTCCTGGGCAGCATGGGTGAAAAATCACATTTGCCTTTTTTTTTTTTAAGATTTATTTTTATTTATTTATACATACAAGTTGGGGTATAGGCCAAAGGCGTGGGGCGGCGAAAGGGTTCACCAGAGAGAGAGTGGGGAGCAGAACAGGCAGACCTCTGGAAATACACTGATGAGGGGAGCAGCGGGAGAGGCAGGAGAGGTCTGCCGTGCCATGTGGGCATCTCCCACAGTGCAGCACTTAACCGCTGTGCCACCAGGGAGGCCCACATTTGCTTTTTTAAAAATTCTCTTCAGAAAATAAGAGAAACTGAAATCAACATATATTAATTTTGACCGTTACATCAAGGTAATAACCGTGTTTTTGTAGATTAGGAATGATGGGTGGTCTACTTAAGAGTTTTGTTCTTCTGTATTTAAGGTAGCTATTGTTTTTTGCACAGAAACAACTTGAATTTATTTTTTTCTACAACTACTCCCCTCTGATGTTACAGTAGTTTTGAGAGAATCAAGGGCAAAATGACTAGTCTGTTTTCTTTGGGAACGTAGGATGATAACACTTGCTTTGCCTACTTCCCAGGGTGATTATGGGTTTTGAGTACAGCAGTGTGAATAGGCTTTGTACAACATCCAAAATGCTATATCTATGCTGATTCTAATATTTTGACTCATTCTTAGCCTGGGTTCTAAGATTATTAGAAGACATCATTTCTGGACTATACCTCTGCTGATTCTTATATTTTAATTTAGCCTTAGTCTGGGTTATAAAATTATTAGAAGACATCATTTCTGGAAGGATGAATATTTGATCTGCTACAACCTGGATTTGATGCTCTGCTTTTACTCAAGTGTGAGAAAAAGGAAAATTTTTATTTGTGTCATGTTTTGTTTTGATCTGATTTATGAATGTGTGTGTGTTTAATTAACCTAGTTATTCTATTAATTCTGCTATGACTCTGGTCTAGGGAATGTTCCTGCTTTTCATCATTTTCTCGTGTTGCTTTAATCTAGAGAAATAAGGTCCACCTTTTCCGGGATGGCGAGCCCATTTTCCTCAGATGATGTAAGGGAAAGGGGGAGTAATGTCTGTTGCGCCCTACTGAAGACAAGATACCACAACATTTTTCTCCTTTTAATCTTGGTAGCAGCTGCTAGAGGCGTGAGTTATTGTCCCAATTTACAGATAAGGAAGTGAGGCTCACACCACTTTATGTCTTGGCTGAGACCACACGCATAGTCCAGGAATTTAACTAGGTTTGTGAGACTTAAACACTTTTACTGACTTTCACAAGCTTTTTCTTACACATGGAAAATCAGAGCAATTGGCAGGGAATCATGGGAAACGTTTGGGGTCTTCTTGTGCCCAGGGCTTTTCTCTTGCTCCATAATCCCTGAAACTTTCCATAATCTCATCTTTCAACACCATGCCTCAACACTCATATCTTGCAATTAAACAATGAAAGGTGTTCGTGACAAAGACCCAGTAGCCCTCAGGAACATAATTTGGCACATATTATATGCTCAATGAATTCAAGTCAAAAGATTCAAAGAAGGAAGGAATGAACGAATATATGGATGTATACAAATGAAAGCAATAGGAGTTATCTGAAGGATTGAGTCAGTTTTGGGATGAGCTTTAGAACATACTGAGGGGAAAGTCTTAACCACATGCTTAGTTATATCTGAGTCCCAGGGTTCAATAAGTTTTATCTAGCTGCAAAAACTGCATGGAAAAGTATAGAAAAGTCTTGCCAGTTCTCACCCTTCAGTTGCTTGTAAGCCCTGGTCTCTGTCTTATTTTTCTTCATAGTGTGTACCTTCATCTGAAACCATACACTTACTCTTCATGGCATTTGGACTGCTAGCTCTGACTGCCCTATGAGCTAACTTCTCTCAAGATTACTAGTTAGGAAACCACTGAGGATTTGAGGATTGGGTTTAAATTCTACCTTCCTCACCTCTCAGAACTTGTGCTCTGAGCACAAGTGTGTTTTGGAGGTGGAAAGAGCTTTACTACCCCCTTACCCATTGCACTGCGAGCCTGCCTTTGGTCTGGGGGCTCCTCGCAGGCTGGAGCTCTGTTGCAGTCTCATGTTTTTACCCTCAATCCAACTCACTACTCAATACACATTTCTTAAATCAATATAAAAAATAGTAACTAGTATCACCTTTTGGTGTTGGCCTTCAGTTTGTAATTCTACCCTTAAATTAGATTTGGCCTTCAACCAAATTTAGTTTGTCAAAGTCCAAATTTAATTTACCCTTAAATTTGAGGCAGATTTCCTCACTGAGTCTCCGCAACTGTACCAAACAGCTTCATTTTCTTTTTAGGTTTGCCCTAAATCTTGAGAGCTCAGCCTCTGCAACCTGGACTTGAGGCTTACTTACTCGGGGCCCACTACATTACTGTGCAAGAATTAGTCTTCTTCCTCCAGAAAATGGAAATAGTAACAGTTGCTGCTTCATGGGCCTGGTATGAGGACCAAATGTCATCCAGGACTCAGGCAATTCCCAGCCATCAGAAATACACATCAAGAACGAGTGTCCATACCACTGGTAAGGCCACATGTCTCCTGTTCACCTGAGCTCACCTGCAACAGTGTGGAGGGTTTCTAGTGCTTTCCCTACCTGTATCTTTTCTTTTATCCTGACAGATTTCTGGCACCACAGGATTTCACTCAGTCATAAGCCAGGGCACCCTCATATGTGAGAGCGGTTCAGCTCCCCTGGTGTGCCACACCAGTGAGGGATCAGAGTCAGTGGATAAATGTCCCATCATTTTGGGAAGATTCTGGTGTATTCCAGTTAGTCAGAGGGTCCCCTGTGGGACTGAGCCCCAATTGCCCACAGCTTTAACTCACTCTGCACACTTGATTGACTTTTCTCCCTTCTCTCTTTGTTCACTTTTTTGTGTACCTCCCAAGATCATGGCCACATAAATGACCTAGTACCTACCTACCCTATCCTAATGCCTGTCCTAGGGCCTATTTTAGACTATGAAGTTAGCTATCAAAATTATTATTGAATCCCATAAGCACCTCACTTAACAGATAAAGAACTGAAGATCAAGGAGGTGAAGTAACTGGCCCATGTTTATATAGGAAATAGCTCAAATAATCCTTGCCTCAGGATTATTTTAAAAAAGTTGATAAATCAACGATCAGTTATAAATGGGCTTTGTAAACCAGGACTGGGCACGTGTTGCTTGCTGTCCTCCATAGTGCCCTCTTGTTTAACGGTGCTAATACAGACAGCAATCCTCTGACGCCCAGCGTGGCTGTAAATATGCCCAAATACAATAGCTAATCATTCCTTTCTCAGGCCACATGATCAGCCCCCAAAGCAGCCTCATAGTTTGAACCTATTATCTTTGATTCATAGACTGTAGATCGGGAGTGACCTTAATAGCCACCCGAGCAGAGGGAGTTTTGACTTGGAAATCATAATCCAGGCATAAAGTGGTATTTACACACACGTGACAGCCCGTCCGGGAGCAGGAGAAGTTTACTTAACAGCCGGAACAGATTGCAGAGGAACACCAATGGCCTCATCCAGAACAGAAATCTGTCTGGAGTGGAAATGTGAAGGAAATGATGGCTGGGAAGACAAATCAGATTTGGAGAAAACAAACCCGATTTGGGGAAGCCTGTTCAGCAGTGCTTAAATGTACTCTACTGAAGACATTCAGATCAGATTGTTCTGGAGGTGCAGTCACTGTGGCGCAACAAGATCTGCTCACCACCAATAAATAGCAATGACAATTAAAAAATCAGAGACCAGAGGCCCTGTGTGACTTGACCCATACCTCACAGTTTGGACTACCTCACCCTTTCGGGCTTGTGGGCCCCAGATTGAATAACATTTGGAAGCTGACAGTGTGTTGTGGAGAAATGACTTTGGAATCCGACAGATCTTAACAAATTATTTTCTTAGGACAAATTCAGCTTCTACTAGATGTCAGTTGATATCTGCCCAGCAGAGCACCGATGATGAGGTCGTGGGTTTCAACATGCAGGTGCCTGGCACTTGATAACTGATCCCTACTTGCTTTCTCTTTCCCCTTCAATCTTGTGACTTCAGAGTCTCCAAAGACAATATACAGGGCAAAGATTGGGCCAGAGAGTCATTTCTTGTCAGGCCTCAAAAGATTCAAGGGATTCTTTTGTAAGGTAGAGAATGTCTACAGACAACTATAAGAGGGGCTTTCAACAAAATTGTTTGTTTTCTATTCAAGATAACATTAACAATCAGGCATCTCTGGTAAGCGCTCTCTCCTTGAGCTATTTCAAACATCCCAGCAGAACTGGGGAGCCCTTCTCACCCCAGGCCCCCTGACATGAGCAGAGCCCTCGTGGTCAAGCTCAAGGACCATGACATCACTGACTCCCTCCCCTAAAGGGACTTACTTACCTTTCTTTTTACCCAAGATGTTGATTTAGGCTGTTTCTGTGATTTGAGAAAGGTAATAATGACAAAATCAAAACAAAAACTAAAGTTAGAGTAGGGCCAGATACCAAGGACAGAACGGAACCGCCCTTGGAGAAGATGGTCTGTTGAAAACCCAAGTCTCAGAAAGATCTATTTTACATTTACGCATGACTGAGGCAAATGGTCACACAGACTGTACGCTGCACACCTCCAGAGGGTGCCATCCACCCAGACTATGATGTGAATAACTCCCTGTAGAGTTATGCAGCAAAGCAGATCTACCTGTGATGCTTGTATCCTTTCTGTCAAGGAGCGTGGTCATCAAGGTAGAAGACAAATAGGGTACACTGAAGTTCCAGTTGGAGAAGAGGGTCAGAAGGAACTGGATACTTTCATTAGCATTCATAATAATAGCAGATGATGGTAATAGCATATGTGGAGCCCCATGTGTCAAAGACGCTACTAAGCCCTCTGCACGATATCCCATTGGCCCTCAAGTGGAGGGCTGTTGCTGCCCAGGCAGCAGCCATTCTCCCTCTTTATTTCCAAAAGACCTTCACTTTTTTTTCTTTTTTTAAGGTGGTAGTATGTGCTGCACACAGGGATAAATCATAATCGTTTAGGTCAATCATGGTAATGCTATCCCCCTAAGCCAGTGATTGGTCTAGAAGTGGGCTTGTGACCAGACCTGGCCAATGTGAAACAAAAGTCTAATATTTTCCAGGATGGTAAATATTAACTTCCCCTGATGAGAGAAATCACAGAAAAGGCTTTTCAAAATCAATATTTAAAAATTTATACCTGTGTCTTCTATTCATGCTCCCCACTTATAAAGATATGATGCCCGTTGCTGTGGCCTTCTAATGAACTGGAGGGAAGACAAAAAGAATCATGGAAATATCGGCCCTGAACTCCAACATTACTTCATTGCTGAACCAATCTTGGCACTGTCTCCCTTGAAACTTTTAGTGCAGTGAGATAATTAAATGTCTTTTTTGCTTATACCACTATTAATTGAGTATTCTCATACGTACACCCAAAATAATTCCTATTGATAAAATAATTTTATTGGCTCCATTTTACAACATGAGCTAAATAACTTTCCCAGTGTCACAAGCCAGTAAGAAGAAAGACCAGGCATCAAGCCAGATCTGCCTGAATCTATGCATTTTACTGCTTTTATCATGCCTGCAGCAAAATCTAAGGTCCAAGGGCAAGATGCCATCCCACTCAAATAAGAACTCCCAATAGTGGACAGCTCCCCTGCTGTAGTGCTCAGGTAGTGCTCAGCCGTTGGAAATGTTCAAGCAAAGTCCAGATGACCATAAGGGTTATGGGAGAAGAGGGTCGGGCATTGAGATGTCAGAGTAAGGATGATGGACTGCAAGTGAGAAGCCAGTATGCCATAAATCTCTTCTGAAATAGAACCATCTAGATCCAAGGACTAGGTGCAAAAGAAATCACAGCTTTGGCTCACCACACTTTCACTCTGAGGCTGCGTCTCAGGCATCTTTGCTCAAGCAGTGGATGTGATGGCTCTGCTCCTAGAGCACAGAGGGGAGAGTTTGGTGACAGCAGAGGTCAGGGTGGGGTTAGGTCACAGAGCCAGCTCTGCCATTTTTAGCTGTAAACCTCAGCTTTCCTATTTGCCAAAGGGGAAGAATGGACTCAGGGCCACTGTGAGGATCCAAAAGATGATTATATACTTCCATAAACATTTATTGAGGGCCTAGTGTGTGCCTGGCATTCTTCTTGATCCTGCTGGGTGTCTTTGTAAGCTGTAAAGTGCCTCCCAAGTTTAAAATATTAAGAATTACTCTTAAAATTTTTTTCCAACTCCTCTCTCCTTCCTACCCCACCAAGGGAAAAAAAAGAGGCCCCCATTCATCTATTTTGAAATAAATTGGACTCTTATCCAGGAAAATAGAAGAAATGGTTCCAATGGACTGAGTTTCCAGCAAGACAAATCCCCCAATGGCCTCTCTCTGCCACCGCTCAATAATGGTGTTTGCTATAAATCAGAGAGCTTCTTTATCAAGTGCCTTGGAAGCGCTTGGGACCGATTTAGTCCTAGAGTGAGATTAATCACAAATGCTGCTTTAAAAAGAGTGATGGGTGTGAATAAGAAGGTTCAGTGAAGATCATTTCGATTCACCCCGATTGCTATAGATAGCTGGGGTTTGCACAACTAGGACTCCAAGTTTTTAAAGCATTTCTCAGTTTGAGAAAAATGATTGCATCTAAGAATAGGTTTCTATTCCCCTAACAATGACCTAGAGGGACAGGGGAAGGAAGTAGTTTGTTAAAGCTCCTACTGTGTGTGCCAGACACTGTGCTTACCTCATCTCATCCCCTCAAAACAACTCCGCGAGATAGGGCTGGTTATTTTAAAGATAAGAAAAGTGAGGCCTGCAGCATGAGATGATTTGTACAAAGGACCCCGTAGTAGAGATGGAAATGAAATGCAGGTCTGTGTGCCTCGAACGCCTGCCCATGGAGCCTCTTGGAGCCGTGACTATAGATCCCTGGCAGCAGAGCTCAGTGTATCCCTAACAAACATTGGAAAGGACTCCTGAGACTGCCAACCCCAGCAATGATGTCTGAAACAGTCCTTTAGCACAACTTTAGTGACACTGTTCTGAGATGACCTTCTTAAATATCTCACTAGTATTTTTTTCAAAAGATACAAGATGAATGAATGAAGAAGGAAAGTCCCCAGGCAAAGTAAGTATCTCCCCCTGTCTGTACATACACAGTGGTATACTGTGAACACCACCCAGACCCCCTTGGCACAGATGACTAATGGCCCAGCTGCCAAATTGCCAGATCCTCTGAGCGACTTCATCTGGATTGCTTCCAACCAGTGACATGAGCATGGCAGGGGTTACAGAGCTGGGCTGGGCTATTTCTGCCTTACATGAGGCACCACTGATGAACAACCTTTGCTTCAGGCCCTGCTGGCCTAGTTGAGACTTTCTTTTTTATTTGCACAGAAGAACTGGGGTGTAGGCCAGAGTTGCAGGGATTGAGAGGATTCACGAAAGACAGAATGGGGAGCAGAACATGCTGATTTACTGAAACACAGTACTAAGGGGAGCAGCAGGTGAGACAGGAGAGGTCTGCTGCAGCTTATGTGGGTCAGCTCCCTAGCCGGGGATCAAACTCAGGCTGTAGCGGTGATAGTGCTGAGATGTAACTTCTAGGCCAGCAGGGAGGCCTCTAGTTGAGATTTTCTTAGAACTGCATTATAGCCAGTAGCTCTTCCAACTCAGTTCTCCTTTCTCCCCGTTCTCCTTTCACATGTATCAAAACTGTATCTTGCTTTGAAGACCTTCCCTGTCTGCTCCTGCTATCCACTTTCACACCATCCACATGAAGTTTCTCCAGTAAGTCTCTTGTGATTCTAATTTCATCTCAACATCTGCTTCTTGGAGGGCTCTAACAGACAGGAATGTCTATTAGGATTATGTCGACATATTCTGTTTCCCCAAATCAACTAGTATGACTTGTTATTTGTTGCCTTTATGAGTGCAAAGTGCTAGGCATTCGGTAGAAACCATACTTCACATACTGAATTTTCATCTTTTCCCAGGCCAGGAGTAGCTTGTATGATACTCGTGCCTAAGTCAGGGGAGTGGTAATGAGCTGCTCCTCCCCATCAGCCACACTATCACGAAGGTGAACAACTAATATTCGGAAATGTCTTCTACCAACTATTCTCAAGTTTCATCAGAAGGGAAAGAAATGGATAACCCTGTCCCTGTAGCAAGCATCCCCATCACTGAGCAATTAATTTTAGTTCAAGGCTTCAAACATTCTTCAGACCTAGTATGCCGTCAGCTGTGTATGTCAGTGGTGAAAACCCAAATAACCATTCTGTTTTTCACTTGTGGTATGGTATCCAAAAATTGCACAAAGTATTCAACACTTTATTATAAAATAGGATTTGTGTTGGATGATTTTGCCCAAAGATAGGCTGATGTTAGTGTTCTAAGCATATTTAAGTTAGGCTAGGCAAAAGATTACAGCGTTTGGTAGGTTAGGTGTATTACATGCATTTCAACTTGTGATATTTTCCACTTACAATATGTTTGTTGGGAGATGTCCCCAACAAACTTAGCCCCATAAGTCAAGTTAGAGCTCTACTCTAGAGCAGTGAAAATCAATTAGTGATACAGTCATCTGCATGGATACATATAAAAAACAGAGTGTTGGGCCTCCCCGGTGGCGCAGTGGTTGAGCGCTGCGCTGTGGAGCTGTCGGCAGCGGCGACGCGAGTTCGACGCCCGGCCGGGGAGATTCCCACATGGTGCGGCAGACCTCTCCTGCCTCGCCCGCTGCTCCCCTCAGCAGTGTATTTCTGATCTGCCTGTTCTGCTCCCCACTCTGTCTCTGGTGAACCCTCTCGCACCCCATGCCTCTGGCCTGTGCCCCAACTTGTATGTTAAAAAAAACAAAAAAAAAACAAAAAAAACATAGTGTTGAACAAAAACAAAAATAGTTGTGTGGGATAGAAGATATAATATTTATATTTGGTTTTAAAACATCTAAAACAATGCAATACAATGTTTGGAGGTATATGTGTATGTAATAAAAGTATGCACTAAAAGTATAAAGCACACTAGGGAGTTGACAAGCACCAAATTCAGGAGAAAGGTAGCTACTGGGGAGAGAAAGAAAGGAGAATCAAATTAGGTTTTCTTTTTTAAGCCTTTAAGTGTTTCGTTCAATTGAGTCTATCCTTTTTATATGCCTGAAGTATTTCATAATAAAAAAATTATATGTATTAAATTATATCCAACAAATTACCTCTGTTGAAAAATGATTTGCAATTGACTCTGTTTTGGAAAATCTTAGATCTATGTTGTCACGTGCCCACAGGTGAGTCTTAGTCTATTACAGTTTTTCCTGCACTGAGTACCAAGTAATTCCTTGTTTTTATGCTTATTTCATTCTCTTTCTCTCCCCAACCATCCCTGGGCCATGAGTTCTAAGAAAGAAGTTTCTCACCTTCTTATCTCTCAATCCCCAGTCGCTATTTCAGTAGCAGGGGAGCAATATGTGTTTATTATGTTTTTAAACATCAGGAGATGAGATAACTGGGGGTGGGAAGAGACAAGGCTGGTGAGTCAGATGGCAAAGCCTAAGTAACTGTTTTCCCAGTGCAGTCAGGAGGCAGAGGTTTTGTCTTTGACACTGCTGCTTGGTGGGATACGCCTGTATCAGCGGCCAGGTCAGAGGGCCTGCAATTTGAGTTCCTACTACTGTGCCTGCCACTTTGTTAAATGCTTCAGATATTTTATTTTCAATCTATTTTCACAACAACTCGGAAAGCTGAGCATTACTGCCCCTTTTCATAGACAAGGAAACTGAGGCACAGCAAACTTGAGAACTACCAGAGTCATCCTGTAGAGTCAGACTCTCACACAAGTCTTTCTGGTCCCAACTGTCCATGTGAGACACTGGGGCTCTATGTTGTATACAAGACAAGACAAGTGATGTGTCTGTTATCTGAGGCTACTCATCCGCTTGCTAATATGTTAGTGTGTTCATGGACTCTACACTGCTGCGATCCAGACACCAGATGATAGTGACAGTCAGCCCGAACTCAGATTCACCTTCAAGGAGCTCCCCCTCTAGCAGGAGGATGCAGAGGCAAAACCAGATTGCAACAAGTTCCTTTAGAGGTAAAGGCCAGGGGGCAGTGACTGCAGCGGTAGTGACACATCACCCAGTGTCACGACTTCCTGGAAGAAAGGACCTCCAGATGAGACCCAGGTGGGGACAGGTGAAGGGAAAAGAGTATGGGACAAGGGAAGGAGATTGTACATTCAAGAAAGAACAGCTTCTCCAAGGCCTAAAAATGGGAGAATGATGTGACAGACTTCAAGTGACACCCACTTGGATATCCTGATTAGCCCTTTTGTCTGTCCTTCAAACTCAGAATCCTGTGCTTCATGACTTCTGCTGGGCACCCACATTGTTCAGACTTACTCAACTGTCTGTGTACAGGCCCTCTGAGAAAGCAGAAACAGAAATTGAAACAAGGTGAACTCTGGAAGAGGAAATACCTGTGAGAAAGAATGAGGAGGATGCCAGGGCAGCTGTAGTCTGGAGATGTGACCCTATAATTTTTTTTTTAATTTATTTATACATACAAGTTTGGGTACAGGCCAGAGGTGTGGGGTGGCGAGAGGGTTCAGCAGAGACAAAGTGGGGAGCAGAACAGGCAGATCAGAAATACACTGCTGAGGGGAGCAGCGGGCGAGGCAGGAGAGGTCTGCCGCGCCATGTGGGATTCTCCCCAGCTGGGTGTCGAACTTGCATCGCGCACTGCCGACAGCTCCACAGCGCAGCGCTCAACCGCTGCACCACCAGGAAGGCCAGACCCTATAATTCTTTTTTTTTTTTTTTTAATATATATTTTTATTGTTATTTATGTCTTTTACATTT
>PVIJ01019617.1:0-23074 GCA_004024925.1 Scalopus aquaticus
GGGGGGTGAGGGGGGTGAGGAGGGAGCCGGAGGGAGGGAAGGGAAAGGGCACAAAATGGAATAGAAAAGAACACAAGGGACCATGGAGATGGATCACGGGTGAATTGATGGTGGGCTACCCAAGGGGAATGCAAAATGTAAAAGACATAAATAACAATAAAAATATATATTAAAAAAACAAAAAAAAAAGATTTATTTATGCATACAATCTGGGGTACAGGCCGAAGTGTGGGGTGGCAAGAGGATTCACCAGAGACAGAGTGGGGAGCATAACAGGCAGAGCAACAGAAATACACTGCTGAGGGGAGCAGCAGGCGAGGCAGAAGAGGTCTGCCACGCCATGTGGGAATCTCCCTGGCTGGACATCGAACTAACTCACGTCACCGCTGCCGACAGCTCCACAGTGCAGCGCTTAACCACTGCGCCACCACAGAGGCCCTCTTTTTCCTGTCTTGATCTAGTTGGTGTCTCCCTCTAACTTGTTCAGCATGAGCCTCAAGGCTACTGTAGGTTGCCCTGTCTGGCCATAGCCAGGGCAATGAAATGGTAGTTTGGCCTCATTCACCAATGGCTGTTAGTAGCAGCCTTAGGTAACGCATTTGACATGTGAGTGCCCCTGGAGATCTAAGGAAGACTGGTTCCAAGCTTCACTTCCTTGCCTTTCCCCAGCTGCCTATGATTTTTCAGGAGCCTTCGATGCTTGTGGCCACCTTTGACCCTGTTTTCTCTCTAGTGGA
Organism: Scalopus aquaticus; assembly: GCA_004024925.1. Taxonomy (NCBI): domain Eukaryota; kingdom Metazoa; phylum Chordata; class Mammalia; order Eulipotyphla; family Talpidae; genus Scalopus; species Scalopus aquaticus. Next base: position 738 of record PVIJ01019617.1, read on the forward strand.
TCAATCACTATTTCCATTTACTTTCTCTGTTTTGTATCATGTTGCTCCTCTGCCTTGAATTCTGTACAAAATCTGTTCAAACAATTAGTGTTTGTGTACATGAATTGAAGATGGGCAGAGAGATGCAAGAAGGAATTTACATTGCAGCAGCAGTGCATTTTCAAACTTAGCATGAGACTTTTGGTGGACTAGACCATTGTTAAGCAAATATCTACTCCCTACTGCCACCCCCTCCTCCAGCAGAGGAGTTGACTTCCCTACCTCACTGATAATAAACTAGGTCTTGTGATTTTCTTCAGCCAAGGAAATGTTATCAGAGGAAACACAAGCAGAGGCTTGAAGTGTGCTTGTGAGGAGGGATCTGGTTCTTCGGAGTCTGCTATTGCCAAGAGGAAAATGTGCACCAGGTATTGCACTGATCCCAAAGGAACACAAGTTGTGTTATCATAGATCTGGAACAAACAGGGCCTGGACCCACACCTAGCCTGGGCTTTCAAGTAAATCACAGATGTGTAAGCAAGAGATAACTGTTTATTATTGAGTTTTGGAGTAATTTGTTTTGCAGCAATATCTGACCTTCATTTTTCTTAAATGTCTGTTGAACTATAGCACTGGGGAGTTTCCAGTGTTCTCTTTATTCTGTGCAGGGACTAGGTCTCATGTCAGTATACTAACTGGTTTCCATTTCCCCTTCTTGCCTCTAATATGTTCTCTTTCCTACACCTCAAATTCCTACTTATTTTGAGTGTATTTAACACTCTTTCTTTCTTTTTTTTTTCTTTGATGCTTTAGCTCCTACCCACACATCTCCCAGAATGATACTTTCAATTCAAGCTGCTATGAAGAATTTTAGTAAATGAGAGATTCTCCCTAGGAGGGATTCTTGTTCTACCTGTTAAAACTATAGTATGTTTTTCCACATCTTTCATCTGCTCCCACCTCCATTCTCCATCACAGATCTCATACCCATACTTGGCTGCTACTTGGAGAGTTTCAGCAGTGATGTCAGGTGGCAAGCCAAACTCAGGTGGTCTGAGCTTGCTTTGGCCACATTTTGTCTTGGTATTCATACTGGGTATTTAAGCCAGTCTGATCTACACTAAATAGCACATGTCCATACAAAAGGATTGTAAAGCATCTTACTTTTGCCCTGATCTTTAGCCAGATTTTCCTGTCTATTCTGTCATGTTCCAGATCATTTGACCTTGTCTCCTACTCCATTCTCTGACACTGGGTTTGAATGTGGTATGCATTCACCGCATCTTTTTCATTCTGGATCCCTCCTATATAACTGTCAGTTCTTCTTTTCCTCAAGTTCAATGACAAAAAAGACCCCCATGCACTAGAGTAGCATCAGATGTGAATACCCAAGGTTTTTCCATCCCTTTGGGCTTAATGGAAGGATCCGGGAAGTGCCACCCCTAATCAGTCAAACTTGACACTGCTGTTCCTAGTTCTTGCTGGTACTGCATCCAGAGTAGCTCCCTTATCTCCCCTTTCATGTTTTAACCAACTTTTCTGACTGATTCTGTTCTTTCTGGAGCTGCTCGCTTCTCACACCTGGACTCCTGTGATCAAGCTCTCTCTTGTCTTATATTCCCCAGAGTTGTACTTCATTTGCCTGCACTGCCTGACCTTGTGATTTGAATATTGGTCTCTTTACAGGGTTGCCACTCATGTTTGCCTCATGATTTTGTCAAAGCATGTGTTTCTTACACTCAGTGTCTCTCTGCGAATGCCACGTCAGCTATAGGACTATAGGGGTGTGACCTGCTCTTCTCTTAGGAGCACTTGCTGACACTCAGTATCCAGAGCCTCTTGCATCGGGGTCAGGGTTGTTTAGATGTACAAAGTGCTAAAAGGATGATGGTATCTCTCTCTCATATGTAATTCCAAATAGAGTCAAATTAAGCTATAATACAACAACAACAAAAAATGATAGGCTAGTTGAAGAGTTGAAGTTAAAAATCAATTTCCTTCTTCAAGTTTGGATTAGAAAATCCTGGATAAATTTACCAGACCTGAACTATTTTTAATTGTTTCATTTGAAATTATTCACTCATTCATTCATTCATTCATTCATTCATTCATTATTTGCTAGGTATTTCTCCTTGAGTCACTGGTTCAGTTGACAGGTATTAAAAATCTAGCACTGATTTAGTCTCTCAGTCTTGCTCTCATACCACTCCTTCCTCTTGCTGGTGCTACTTGGGTTACCTGTTAGATACTTGCCTGCTACAAATTTCCTCATATCATTCTGTACAGAAAAATGACTATTCTGTGTACTACTTAGAAAGGACTTGCTCTCTTGCCTCCTCTCCTAGGGTGAGGAGGGATGAATTAGCCCAGTGAGTACTGTGATTTACTAATTATGCTTTCTTGAATCTGGCTCAGTTTTCCTTTCCCTCCCATCTGTAACCAAATTTACCTGGTACCTGATGTCTCTGGTGTTTGTGGGGGAGTGGAAGTCCATGGAGAGAAGGTCTTCCTGGGTCTTTGGGCTGCCAAGGGTCTGTGTGAGACCAGCTGGGGTATGGGGTATGGGGAGAAGGTGCCACAAGGGGGCCTGGACCTGTCAGAGGAAATAAAAGTAAACACAACCATTCCTACCTGTGTGTAAGGCTCCATAGTTTATAAAGCTTGCATGTCATTTAAAAACCCATTCTCATTACAGCCAATCTTACACTATCTGAATGTTATCCCCATTTTACAGATGAGGAACGAGAGTCCAGAGAGCTTGAGTGATTCCCAAAGTTATCCGGATGCTTTAGAAAACTTGACAACTCAGTTTTGTCAAAGGTTCATCCATATTTGAGACCCAGTTTGATCCATTTCACTTCATAAAGCTGTAAAAAAGAAATGTTTTCCTTGAATTTATTTACATTATTTGCCCATATTTATATTTATGCTCCATCTTACTCCAGATAAGATTTAAGCAAACATACACATATATTCACACATATCCCAACTGACTATGTGGAAACTGCATTTCTGAAAGATTTTTGAACCAAAACCTCAAACGATTTGTTTAGTTTTTGGTCAACATACAAGAGTACTTGTGTTTTCATCGCTAATTTGGGGGCTGGTTTGCTTTTGCAGGGGGGAGAGTAATGTTTAGCAAGGCCTCCTCTGTTGAAACCCAAATACACTCATGTTGTGCACTTAGATCCCGTCAGAGGAAGCCAAGACCCAGGAAGTCTGCCAGGTATTTACACTGCCTTTTCGTGGAAAGCTAAGCTTTTTTATTTTTGTTTGCTTATTTGTTGAGTTGTGGAAAGGAAGTTTGAACAAGACCTATTCCAGAGCAATGAATGGCAAAATGTTAAGAGGTACTAATGAAATGCATGGCTGATCTCTAGTTTCATGGTGGTCTCACTATTTGATAACCGGGAAATCTGAGATCCTTGGAGGACACACCGTGACCCTGACTCTGTCACTTGGATAGCTGTGTGGTTTTTGCACCAGTCACAGCTCTTAGGGAATTTGGCTTAATAGCTAATAACATAGGCCCTGGAATTCATTCTGACCTTGAATCATAGTTCCATCTTGGGTAAGTTGTATCTTACAGGATTATTGCTGGAAATTACTGATTTAACTTAGTTAAACTCTTAGCACAGTACCTGGATCTTTCCTATAGTTCAGTTCCTTTGTCTACAGGTGAGCTGTAGGACCACCTGTGACTTGGCATGTTCTTGGAGTCCACAGTAGTACCAGGATTGCTTCGGGTCACCTGCTCTCACAGTCCACAATCAGCTACACTTTTCTTGGACTCTTGATATTTCTCAAGGCTTTTCTTGTCTTCTTGTTGCGATGACAACTCAGATGTGAACTACAGGGATCCTTTCTCCATATTAATAAACATGTTTATGGTATATATGTGAGTTACATCTTTTGTAACTAAGGACACATTTCTGCTGAGTCACAGATGAGCCACTGGCATTTAGAGTTTGGAAATTGCAAATGTGTATATTTTGGAGGGATTTTTTGTCTTCTCTTTGTGTGGCCTCTTGCTGACGCTTCACCAGAAATGTCCTCTCCCCTCTTCTCTCCACAACTCAGACATGCTGAGAGATCCTCTGGGGCAGAAGAGAAAGCAGTGCTTCATACTCAGAAACACCCAGATTAATCCTGTTCCTATTATAGCTTCAGTGTGACCTTGGGTATAAACTGAAATATTTTAAACTTCTTTGAGGCAGTATGCAAGATGGTTAGAACATGAATACAATAAGGACAGTGGAACTACAGTACCCCAATTTCCACGTCAAATCCCAGGTTCACTACTTATTAACTCCATTACCTTGAATATGATACTGATCTTGCTGTGGCTCAGTTTCCACATACTCAGGATAGGAATAATAGCATCTCCCCCACTGCTGTTATAAGGAATAAATAAGTGATATATATCTATATTTATACAAAATAAATGACAAATATACAAAGATGTATTTGTATTATATAATGGTATAAGTATAAAATACATGCATATGTGCTATACATGCACATGTACATGAATATCACTTGTTAAATATACATACATATACTTATATTAGTATATATTAAGTAGTTTTATAGTTATTGCTTTAATGTATATATTCATATATATCATTTATTTAATATTTTTAACAAATAATGAGAGAAGTGTGATTATTGTCTCCATTCTAAGTATGAAGATGTCTGTCTCTCTAGCTGGCTTTCTGTCTGTCTGTATCTGTCATGTGTCTACATCATTTAAAAACAATGCTAAGTGCATAATTCATAGGAAGCATTAAGTCATCAACATTAAATTCTTTTTTTTTTAAAGATTTATTTACTTATGCATACAAGCTGGGGTACAGGCCAGAGGAGTGGGGCGGCGAGAGGGTTCACCAGAGACAGAGTGGGGAGCAGAACAGACAGATCGACTGAAATATACTGCTGAGGGGAGCAGTGGGTGAGGCAGGAGGGGTCTGCCATGCAATGTGGGAATCTCCCCAGCCGGGCATTGAACTCACGTTGCCGCTGCCAAAATCTCCGTAGCGTAGTGTTTAACCGCTTTGCCACCAGGTAGGCCCAACATTAAATTCTTTACCTGTAAATGAGTGAATGTACTCCAACTTCACAAAGTTACTTTAAGGTAAAATAGTTTCTATTCTTTACCCATGCTATCAGTCTAGCACAGATTCTTCTTTCTTCTTTTCTTTCTCAAAAAGTTACTGTCTCAAGACATAAATAGAAACCAGAAAACAGTACAATTAGGACAACAAAATGTGGAGGATAACAGGTTAGAGTAAAACATAAAACATTTTTGGCAGGCTGAAAGAAACAGTCTAAGAATTACTTTCACTAAGCACACTTCTTTCGAGAGTAAGAAAAGAATTGACTTGGATTTAATGTCACATATAGTCTTTCAGTAGTAAATGCAGAGGTATGAAAAAACAATTAGGTAACACTTTTGCACGTGACAATATTTGTTGATGGAAAATTTGTTAGACAAATCTGGTTTTGTTGTTACTGTGATTTAACAGGATAATTGTATTTCATCCTGTTCTTTTAGCTAAACTGTGATGGTTATTTTCTGATTCCAGCTACATTACTTATTTCTTTTTGCATATTTGTATTCCCAGCATGTGATACCTAATAAAAGTAAAAAAAAAAAAATGTTAAAGGGATAATTAGAGTCATTGTTCAGTATTTCAAATTTAAGGCCTACATCACATCTACCTTTGCCTTACTAAATGTTTTCCTAGACTCTCTTAGAACAACTTTCCTTCACGTTTCTGTAGTGACTAAATGGGCATAAAGACTGTAAGGGGAGCCCAGTTTGCTCTTGATTAATAATCTAGATTGTTAACTGTCCATGAAAATCCAATCTCCCTGCAGCCTGAGCTATGCCAGTATCCATTATATTCGTTGTGCCTGTGTAACCAAGTTTTCTCTAAGGCAGTGTGACTGTGAGTTGTGGCCCCACTTCTAGTCCAGGCCCACATCAACCTCCTACATTTACTTCTGTAGGCTCATTTTGTGTTCTAGCCCACTGAGACGTCAATGCCTATAGAAACTTTGATAGTCACAGAGTAAATATTTCAAACCTCCATGGTAGGATGGAAAATGGCTCTGTCAACACCCACCTAGGACTATTAGGTAAGCAAAAAATATAATTAAATTGTGTTAAGCCACTGAAATTTTGTCTGTTACCACAGGATAACCTAATACCATATTGGGCAATTAAGCAAGTTGATTCATTTTGTCTGAAGAAATGTGATCATTAGTTCAGTGGAGCTACCAACATGAGGGGTAACTACAACTATTGAACAGCATTCCTTTTGTGTTCATGAAGTTCTATAGCTACTGCTTTGCAAGTAGCAGGTGTGCTGCATAATTATGCTTCTATGCAGTTTGTCCGGAAGCCACAATGCTAGGTGTTGTCACTCCTATTTAACACATGAGGGATCTGAAACAGAGAAAGGTGATGTGAATTGCATAGTAAGTGAGTGAGAGAACTGAGATTCAAAGGCAAAACTGACCAAGTCCAAAACACTTTCATCTACCCCATGGACCTCATGGGAGATGTTCAGGCAATCGCCCTGTTCCACAGATGGTTCATGGGGGCAAAGAAAGCATCACCTAAGTTGACATGGGTTCTCTTGTTTCCAGACACTTTGAATGAAGAGCTTTTTTAAAAAACCTAATATGCCTGAACTGTTTGATGAGGAGGCTCCACTTTTCCAGACTAGGGGATCATTCATGTCACATGACTCAGTATTAACATGGGTGACCATGTAATGAGCCTGCCGTGTGACCTGGTGCTATGTCAGAGCAGCTGACCACAGCATTCCTGGCTCTTTTGTAGAGTTCATGGTCTTCTTGGCCTCGGTCATACTCTCAAAGATGCTGCCTTATCTACATTCCTTGGTCTTTTCATATAAATGGGATACTAACCCACTGAAGCAACTTTCAATAGTGCTTTCTGAACACTGAGATGTCGGTAAACCTCCTTTCTCCCACTTGCTTTAGTGGAGTGTTGGGTTTGGAAATTAGTCTTCTTTTGACATGTTCATCTTGGGTTCATCTCTGAGTCTTAGCCCACCACTCCCTCACCTTTCCAGCCCCCCCCCCACAAAAACAAGAACTGGTCTAGAGTTGGGCTTTTAAAACTTCCTATAACCAAAGATATCATTTGTTATAATAACTGATTTCAAGTTTTGTGAACTTTAGTGTTGTGTAACTAAAGGACCATGTCTTATCTTCAATGTCTAACACATTGCCTGGAACTAAACTGGCATTTACTGGGAATTTGCTGAAGGGATTAGAGTCTATGAAACTTCATAAGCTTGATCGTTTTCAGTGTTCTTCACTAAATATTACAAGTTTTCTCCCCTTCTAGGCACATGGTGGGATAGTACTGCCAATTCTCTTGACTGTGATTGACCACTGAACTCATTCTTGCAGTGAAGTGAGAAAGGAAAAGTAAAAATCTCCTTTCCAGTGCAAGATCCTTCAGAGTACTTATTCATGTACAAGAAGGAAGTGTTCTGGAAGGGTCTGCTTGGTCAATCTGGGTTCTGGAGCAGGTAGTGTGTTTCAGAGCAGATCCCTTGTCTGGCTCAGTGGACATGCAGTGAAGCCAAAGGACCACCTTTGCTGGTTTAGAAGCCCTGAGATTGTGGAGTTGTTTGGTGTCATATAGTAATGTAGTTGTCCTGAATGACTCAATAATTTGTTTAAAGATTTATTTATTTGTGCATACAAGCTGGGGTACAGGCCAGAGGTGTGGAGCGGGGAGAGGGTTCATTAGAGACAGAGTGGGGAGCAGAACAGGCAGATCGACAGAAATACACTGCTGAGGGGAGCAGCAGGCGAGGAAGAGAGGTCTGCTGTGCCATGTGGGAATCTCCCTGGCTGGGCGTCGAACTTGGGTCACCGCTGCCAACAGCTCCACAGCGCAGCACCTAACTGCTGCGCCACCGGGGAGGCCCTCAATAAATTAAATCATAATCAGTTTTCCCATTTGTGAAAACCACAGAAATATACACCTGCCTCTCACAAGCATGAACAAAGTGGTGTGATTATCTTAAACTAAGAACAGTCCTGACCCAAACAAATCAATGTGATTTCAGTAACAATAGTTAACAGTAGGATGCTTTCATTACTTTTAGCAATATAATTCCTGTTAGGCTTTTCTAACTCTTGTATATAACTGACTGTTCATTACTACTTCATCTCTTGTTCTTATTCAGTGTTCCCAACTAGGATATCACTGGCCAAATAAACTGGCCTAGAGGGCCTTCCAGTCTGGTGTACTGGAAAGAATGCTCACTTTGAAAGCATATAGAAAGTTTTTCCATCTCTCTGAGCCTGTAATGGGAAAGAGAAAATACTACTTGACAGAGTTAGTGTGAAGATCAAATAAAAGTTTGTATCTGCTGCATGTCAAACAGTTACTGGTGCTTGTGTAGGAGGCTCTGAGAGTGTGTTAGGCCTAACCTTTCAACCTCAGGGGTGGTGACACCAGATTTCCATTGTTCCAGTTTCTACTACTTGTTTTTACATAATTATTAATATATATTAATATATTAATATATTCCTGTTTTGAAATCAGTGGATTGCATGGCCACTGCCACTCTATGGTCTTGATAATAATAAACTTCAGGGCTCATGCCGCTGCTATCTTTGTGGAGGTTCTTTTAGTCATTGAGTAACTATACTTTCTTGCAAGGTATTCAAGACCATCTGCTTTATCCTGACATTTTCACATTAATGTGCTAGTGAACCTCCACCTTTTTCAAAGGTATATAGAAACGAATGGCTGGGGAGGATCTAAAGAGAATACAGTCCCAACATCTCAATTTTCCAGGGAAAATAGGCCACAGGAGGGAAGTGAGTTGTCTCTAATCACACAATAATTATTAATAGTAGAAGGCCAGGCCCTCCCTGGTGGTGCAGGGGTTAAGTCTCAGCGCTATCAAGCTGTGGTCAGTCACTGGGGCATGAGTTCAATCCCTGGCCAGGGAGCTAACCCACATGGCGCAGCAGACCTCTCCTGTCTCATGCTGCTCCCCTCAGCAGCGTATTTCAGTCTATCTGCCTGTTCTGCTCCCCAGTCTGTCTCTGGTGAATCCTCTCACCTCCTGCACTTTTGATCTATACCCCAGTTCTTGTATGCATAAATAAACCTTTTAAAAAATAGTTACTTAGAGTGCTTCTAAAATATTCTGAAAAAAAAAAAGTAGAAGTCCAGTGCTTTTGATTCCCATGTCTTGCTCCTTTATCTAGCCTGGTAGATGAGTGTCTCAGCCCTAGGGTAAAGTTACAGGGTTCAAGGCCCAGGTTTGCTTGCTACTTCTCACCTGTAATATGTGGGCAATAGTGTTTTCCTACTGGAATCATTGAGAAAACACAGTGACTTAAAACATGTGGAAGGTTTAGAACATGCTTTGGGATATGCTATGGGAAGCAGTGAGTGTTCAGGGGACACTGCTTCCCTTCTGCTGTCATGAACAATCTACTTCCTGGCTTTAGTCATGAGCATTGTTATTTTGTTAGATACTGGGGTACACAAATTCTTGAATAGTTTGTATCCTCAATAAGCATCTTGTCTGGCCCTTTTGATGTCTTTGCAAATTCTTATTAATTGGTTCATTGTATTGTGAACAGTTGGGCAGGAAGTGGTTGAGGAGAATCTGGCATTCACTGCCCTATTGCACGGTGCAAACCTAAAAGTTAATTATGCAGTAATGATTATGGGCACATCCTACATCTAGACTGCTTGGGTTCAAACCCTTTTTAAAGCAGTTATTAACCACATGACTTGAGGAACTTTTTTATTTCTTTCAGTCCCAGTTTCCTCATTCTTATGAAATGAGATAGTTATAATAATACATCCCACAGAGGACTGTGGTATGATTGATGAGCTAATATGACTGAAGAACAGTGTCTGTAAATGCTGTGTCATGATAGATTTTTAAAACATTATTTTTGCATGTGCTCTTTGTTTTTCTCTAGTATCTTTACCCAGTGAAACACTGGTCATTATTTCACTCTATCATAATCTTTTTGCTTATTATACAAGCAGAACTATAAAATAATTATAAGCATAACAAAGGTAAATAAATCTAATATACTTATAATAAAAGTAAAAATATCTTTGTAAGTAAATTTTATAATAAAATAAATATATTACATAATGTATAAAATGTGTAATATGTGAATGTAATACATAAGAGATGCATAAGGTGAAATCATTTATAACCCCATTGCCCCTTCAGGTTCTCTGCTTTCTTTTCCCCAAGTTCTCTTCAGTCAATGACTATTTATACCTATAAGCTTTACCTGGCTATAATCAACAGCATTAAAGTATATACTTATTATTTCTTTGACATTTTATTTTAATTTTGTATTTACATGATCTTAAAAACTTTCAAGAATAATATAAAGAACGCCTGTATCTTCGTCTGAATTTTAGTAACAAAGTACCAATATTTGGTTGACTTATACATAATTACAATATATTTCTCACATTTCTGCTGACCAGGAAGTTTGAGATCATGGTGCCAACAGGACTGGATTCTCTTAAGGGCCTTTGACAGATCACTGATTCTCCTGTGTCCTTACATGACTGAAAGAGAAAGAGAGCAAGCAAGCTCTCTCATGATTATTATAAGGGCACTAATCCCATCTGTGAGGGTTCCACCCTCATAAATTCAGCTAATCCTAATTATTTCCCAAAGTTCCCACCTCCTACTACCATTACACTTGGGGAATATGGTATCAACATATGAACTAGGGCAGGGGGTAAGGAGCAGGGGAGCAGGGAAGAGATAAAAATATTTAGTCCAGTCTGAGTACCAACAGCTAGGGAACAGAGCACTTTACTCCTTCCTCAGATTGAACTGAGACAAGGCATTGGACATTTATGCCCAAGAAAATCAGGATTTCATCCAGTATTTTTACCAGATTGTCACAGTGCTGACCACCAAGACAGGAGATACTATTGTCCAGTTCAAAGAGGTCCTGGAACACAATGTTATGGGAGGCAAGTAAGTACCAGAGGGGTTTGAAGGTGGTGATAGCATTCCAGGAGCTGGTGGAGCCATGGAAGCAGGATGCTGAGGGTCTCTGACAGGCACTGAGGATAGGCTGGTATGTGAAATGTCTCCAGACTTTCCTCCTGGTGCCATATGACATCATGGATTCATTGTTCACACGATGGCAGTGGCCCTGCTGGTACCAAAAGCCAGTCATAGGTTTGGATGCCATCAATGATGCTATGCTTCTGGAAGCATGTATCTATTGCTTGCTGAAACTCTACCACCAGGAACAGCCCCATTACCTGAACGCAGTGGATCTCTTCCTACAGTGTCAGACTGAGATTGGATAGACCCTGAACCTTGTCACAGTTCCCCAGGGCAACGTGGATCTCTGTAAATTCACTGAAAAGAGTTACAAATCTATTGTCAACCATAAGATTGCTTTCTACCCCTTCCACCTCCTGTAGCTGCTGCCATGTGTCAATATATGGCAGGAATTGATGTGCGCATGTCAACACCAAGACAGTCCTGCTGGAGATGGGCAAGTTCTTTACAATACAGGATGATTACCTTGACCTTTTGGGGGACCCCAGTTTGTCTGGCAAGATTGGTACTGACATTGAGGAGAACAAATGCAGCTGGCTGTTGGGTCTGTCTGGAAACAGCACTAGATCTCACAGGAGAATTATGGGCAGAAGAATGCTGAGAAGGCAGCGCTTGTGAGGGCACTATACAAGGAGCTATGTCTGCCAGTTGTGTTCACACAGTATGAGGAAGACCGTTTCAGCCACATTGTGAGTCTCATAAAGTGGGATGCTACAGCCCCAGCCCCGTCCATCTTCTTGGGACTCGCACTCAAGATCTACCAGCCAAAAAAAAATTGACCTAGAGACTGAGGGTTAAGAGGGGAGGCTCTCAATAAATTTGTCTAGCCTCAAAAAACAAAACAACCCCCACCAACCATTTAGTCCACAACATCCTTTGAAAACTTTTCCCAGATTCCCCAAATGTTAACATTTTACTTCATTTACTCTATTCTTTTCTCTTTTTCTCCCCAGTGTTTTCTGAATCATTTGCGAATACATTGCAGACAATACTTCTTTACTCCTAAGTTTTCAATGTTTTTCCCTAACAAAAAGGACATTCTTTTTCGTAAATCACAGCACAATTATCAAAATCATGAAACTAGCATATGAATTAGATTGTTTACTCTATAGATGTTATTCAAACTTCACCAATCTCCCAATAATGTCCTTTATAACACTTAAGTCTATTTAAAAAACCATCTCTTATAGAATCCTGTTCTAGTCCCTCAGGCAAAGTTAATAACTCACCCCTGTGTGTCCCTGTGAATGATGGGCTTCCCTATCCCCACACGTTTCTTGTCGGGTTGTACTTGTTGGTTTCTATTTTCACATTAGATTGTGAGCTCTGGAGTGTAAGGCAATTGTCTGTTTCATCCTGTATCCACAATGCTTTGCACAGTGTCTAGTGCAAGTTGAAAACTCAGTTCATCTTTATTGAAAGCATGAATGAACAGAAGACAAAAACACAGTGCTTACATTTCTACTGACTTGCTTAGGTCCCTTTTCTCGGGCACTGGCTTCAACTAGCAAAAAGGAAATTATCTATTAAGTTTCACAGCAGACTACTGTGGGTCTTGCACTAGCAAGACCAAATCAATGTGGATTAAATTGTTGACATGCTTGAACCTAACATAAATGTTTTCCCCTGTTTCAGGGGCTGCCTGCCAACTCTGATCTCATTTCCTTACTGTTTCTAAACTATGGCTTAATATATTGTTTTCTCTATTAGTTCTTCATTCAATAAGAACCTCTCTGACAGTGATGGAATATAGTGGTATTATCAGTCCTTCCTTTATGGCTAGGACCTGGCTCTTGGTTAAGGAACCTAAGTTTAGTTTCCTATCTGTGTAGCTAGGGGTATGCCTTTGGGTGAGTTATTTAAAGTTACTCATTCTTCATTTTCCTTTAGTCTGAAATAGAGATCATAACATGCAAGGATGTCTTGGACTGCAAATGAGATAACCTATGTGAAATCATTGTGAAATTCTGTGGATCCTCTGAACTTTGGCACTTGGCATTCCATTTGTCCAAGACGCTATTCCTGGGTTCTCCTGTGTCTTTATTGGCAAATATTTCCTTATCTTTTAGAACTGTTTTATGTCACCTTCTTGTGGCTTCCTTGGGTGACATATTGTGTCCTCCAGATCTCGGTTTTGTTTGGATATGACATAAAAGGTGCAATGGAATATAAATTTTCCCTTCAAAAGCTACCCACAGAATGGGTTCCCTGAACTGCACCCGAATACTTACCTTTTTTCTTTGTGTGGTTCTGGCATTTGTTTCTTTGCATAGCAATGATCCCCTGGTTAAAATTTTATTCCTCTGACTGTGAAAGTATCCTTTGGTTCCTTTAGGTTCCCCTTCTCAGCATAAGCTGTACCCTAAATCCTCATACTAAGCCTTAGCCCTTATGTGAGACACTCATGCCTGACTCCCCCTAAGCCTATGAATTTTCCTTAGATTTAGGACAAGAAAATGTATAGATGGTCAGAAAAATGTGTATTGAATTGAAAGAATAAGAACTGTTTTAATTTGGAATTTAAGAAAGGAGCCAAATGGGTCCTTTGGTTGCCCATTCACCAATAAGCAAATATTTATCCACCCCACCACCCCCAGACACTGCCTTTGGAGATTAATTGGTAGTAGTTTTATGGTATGATGCAGTGAAAAGGATTTTCCAATTGTTCCCAGGATAGAAAGGGGTAATTGATTTAGCTGATAAGATCATAGAAAATGGGAAGTGACAGCACATATGCCATATTTGAATCATCCCTGATTTAGTCCAACCCTTTCTACTACCTGTGGATCTTACTGCCTTCTGGGGTTAGACATTCTTTCCGGTCCTTGACAGCTTCACATTCTTAGAGTCTGGCCTCTTCCATTCAGACAGAAGTGAGGTGGGTAAGATGCTCTCCAAAGGTGGAGTGTAGCAGGATGATGGACGATATTCCTGCCACTGTCACTCCTGCATTTTCATCACTGCATTCATGATCTGACAAGTGATTTAGCATCCTAGTCTGGGAAGGTCCAATAGATGAATCAGTCCTCTGTACGTGGCTGTTGGGCAGGAAATTAATAAGAATGCCAGCTGACATGATCTATGGTTCTGTAAGCTCATTATGCCTGATTAGCTTGCAGCTTTTCACTCCCTCTGACAGCTACAGGGCCTCTAGGTTTCCAATGGCAACCTTTCCCATTCTCTAATTGATTGCTAGGTCTCTGACCATGAAACCAGACTCTCCCACAGACTTGTCAGAGGGGGGACTTTTCCGCATCACATTACCTTCTCCATTTTGGCAATGGGAAGGTGAGCTTCAGGGTTTTCTAAGTGATTTTGACAATAGAGCCCTTTGAACTCAGGAAGCAAAGTTTGAAGGGGTCAGTTCAGTTTAGCTGATCTAGTTCTTATCAACTACTTATTAGGTGCTGACATCTGTATTCAGTAAGGAGGTAGCATTGGAAGTAGATCATGTGAAGCAGAAAGCAGGGGAGGAGAATTTTAGTTTATTTTAACAAATATTTATGAAGTACAAAGACACCAAGCATTGTGTAAAGCATTATAGGCAAAGAGGCATGATAGTAGATAAAATATATTTCACATTAGGTATAGATTAGTCTATATCTGTCACTCTGAAGAAGATATACAGGCTAAGATATCAGTTTCACTAGTTGAAGGATACCAAATGAATAGCGAATAAATCAAATTTTAGTAAAAGTTATTGGAAGTCAGGCCTCCCCGGTGGCGCAGCGGTTAAGCGCTGCGCTGTGGAGCTGTCGGCAGCGGCGACGCGAGTTCGACGCCCAGCCAGGGAGAATCCCACATGGTGCGGCAGACCTCTCCTGCCTCCTCCGTTGCTCCCCTCAGCAGTGTACTTCTGATCTGCCTGTTCTGCTCCCCACTCTGTCTCTGGTGAACCCTCTCGCCGCCCCACGCCTCTGGCCTGTACCCCAGCTTGTATGTATAAATAAAATAAAATCTTTAAAAAAAAAAAGTTATTGGAAGTCTTTTTAAAAAGATTTATTTATTTTTGTATGTAAGAACTGAGGTGTAGGCGGGTGAGAGGATTCACCGGAGACAGAGTAGGGAGCAGAACAGGTGGATCTACTGAAATACACTGCTGAGGGAGCAGCATGAGACAGGAGAGGTCTGCTGTGCCATGTGGGTAGGTCCCTGGCCAGGGATGGAACTTGTACTGCAGTGGCTGGTGATAGCTTTATAGTGCTCAGACTTAACCCCTTGCACCACCAGGGAGGCCTCTGTTATTGGAAGTTTTTATAATGATTTTTCTTGTGAACATAAGTTCTAAACAAATCCATTTGAGAGTGCTGGTGATGATTCTTGTCCATATAGGCAGCCAAATGGAGACTTTCATTAATACTTCTGAATAATAGAAAGGAGATAGATTTTAACATTATGGCTAACCTCAAAAGTTACTGCTTCAGAGAAATCTCCCTTGACCCTACAAAGTCAGGTTCTATTATGTGAGAAATGCATTTATTGAAATTGTGGCTCTAAATGTACTCCGTAATTTGTAAATTATCATGCAAATTTTGTTATCTTCTCCTAGGATGTGATCAGAAGGAAATAAAATTGTAAGGAATTCATTGGGTTAGTCCTCTTTGGTTAGGTCTAATTTCATCATAGCCTATGGAAATGGGTGAATTTTCATTCTTCTTCCCACCATTCATGGTCAACCACAGGGGACCTCATTAGTGACTGAATTTGTACTTGCCACACCCCAACTTGGCCCAAGAAGTAATACGGCCTGAAAATACACAAGGCCTAAGAACAATTCAGACTTGAATTTAATGACATTTAAAGGATAACAATCAGGCAGACAGGCCCAGCCTCCCCAAAATTCTCTTTCAATTATCTCACAAGAAATTAATATTTGAAATAGTGGAAGTGCATTGGTCTGAGCAGATTTTGTAAATGTTAGTCTTCTAGGAAAAAGGGGAGCCTTTTACATTCCTTGATCTCTTTGTCATCAGCAAGACATTATTCGGTTTTCAAAAGATTTTTCTAAACACTTTAAGATGCGGTGTTTTCCCTCTTCTTTTCCCAGTGACCATGGCGGGTAGTGTGGTTTCCTTGCTATGAACTCAAGTGAGTCATTACATGTCTCTGAAGCTGTTTCCATATGTAGAAAATGGGGAGCAAAATTGTTACCCTGTCTACCTCATAAAGTTGTCTGTGGAACTACAGAGCAAAGAGAGGGAAGACTGTGCAAGACTCCATGCAAATATAATATTATTTATCATCAGGGGTCTTTGGAAGAAAGGGAGGCTACATGCTGTCTTAATAGAGCAATACCAATGTTTTCAAAGTCGAGTTAACACATACACATTAGCATTCTCTTCTTGATATGCTCACTGGACATGAACAGGGATGGACACCAAGGTCTGGCTGACCCACTCACCACTGCCCACTCTACTTACTCAAGCTGCGTTTTTTTGTTTGTTTTTGACATTTCACATTGAGAAATGATCCGCTTTAATTTTCTTTTCTTTTTTTTTCAAATCGTTGTAGATTAACCTCATTTGTCATTCTGAATAAGATGTAAAGGCTGAAATTTCAATTTCAATAGTGATGGTGAGAGCAAATTAATACTGATTAAACCTAACTTAGCTAAATATTACTGGCAGTAATTTTGTGATGATCATACTTATAAGTTTGGAGCCCTAATGAAATTTACCTAATTTGTTGATGGTTCTTTTTTCCATAACAGACAAGCAGATAATTTTGCCCATATCTTGGCATAGTAGAAAGGGAGCAGGTTTAGCTTCAGGCAGTTCTGGGTTCCAGCCTTGCTCAGCTTACTTATTTTCTACATATGTATTATAACAGGGATATATTTTCTGTCAAAAATTTTCAACTGAATTTTCACCTTATAAATCGTATTGCCTATAGGCTTTCTCACTCTTTGAAACAATGCATTTTAGAGCTTTGGAGAGAGACATGGTACCTTCCTAAAACAATAGAGCCATTGCTTAGTTTTGACTTAAAAATTGGATATTGGAATTCATAGCAAGTTAAAAACTTTAAAATGAGTTTTGTGGAGGAAGAATAGATCAGCTAGGATTTGCATTTAGTTGCATGTAACAGAACCCTCGCTAATAAGAATTTATGAATAGGGTTTACTTTTTTTAAACTTAAAGTAGCCCAGAGCTAGTGTGGTGACAGTACAATGCTATCTGGAACCTGTGATGATCAATTTTACATGTAGGCATGGCTAGGCCATAATCCCCAGTTAGTCACACAAACACTAATCTAGTGCTATGATGGTAATTGCAGATGTGATTAAAGTATATAATCAGTTTAAGTGAGGAAGATTATCCTAGATAATCTGGATGGGCCTGATTCAGTTCATTGAAAGACATTAAGAACAGAACAGACTCCCCTGAAGGAAAGGAAATCCCACCTATAGATTGCAGCTTCATCCTGTGCCCCAGAGTCCTTCCAGATGACCTGCCCTTAAGATTTGGAACTTGCCTAAACAGTCCCCAAAATCACAGTCACAACCCTTTGCAACCCTCCCTGCCCTCCTTCCGACCCACTCCCCCACCCACCACTGCTTCTACTTCTCTGGTGGAACCATGCCTCATGCAGACCCAGACCGTGCTACCTTTCTCTGTCACTATCCATAGTGCTTGCAAACTGGCCTCTGCACTGTCAGCCATCTTGTCTTCATTCCTGGCAGGAAGAAGGGGAAAAAGAAAAAGGTAGAAACAGCAGCAGAAAAACAAACACCAGTCAAACCTTGTCCTTCCTCTCATAGCCAATGTCAAAGACCTAGTCACATGGCTAGTCCCAGCAACATATGGGTCTGGAGATGAGTTCGCTTCTAACTGGGCATGTAGTGACCCTGAATAAATGGGGGATCTATATAAGGAAAAACGGGATTAGATATTGGATGGTGACTACAGTGAGCATTTTCTAAATTCCTTTACAATGTGAAGAACCGAAAGTCAACACCTTGGGTCATAGAGTTTCTTCTATAATTGTAGAAAAGTTACTCCATCAACCTGTAGAAGACCCTGAAGTTTATTGTCTTAAAGTAAAAGAGCATATGGCAGGAAATGAGAACTCTGAAGCCTTCCAGCTGGAGAGATTTTGGGAATAAGACATGAAGCAGAGATAGGAGAGGCAAGCAGATTATGCCCTGGGCTCTCTCTCTGCCTCAGCATAGAGTGGGGAGGAGTAGTAGGTATTAATGGGAGAAAAACACTCTCCTGATTTTATCTGTAGGACTCTGAAAGAGGGGGCAAAAGCAAACTCTTAAGTACAAAATAGAGAAAGAGGGAAGCTATGCTGGGTTTTTTGGACCAAATTTTCATGTGGGTGTGTGGGTGCCATTTCATCCAAAGGAAAAATAATTTGTACAATTTTTTTTTCTCTCCGCAATCACTAGCAATGTAATTTATTAATTTAATTTCACTTTTTAAAACTCAATTAACATTTTAATAAATACCAACTTTAAAGTATTTGTGAATTAGCATTCAAGCATATAATCTATTTAGTTTTATAATACAATGTCATTATTTTCTTATAAAACAAAACCAAAAATATGCCACTTCCAAGAATTTCATATCCTAGTCTTCTTTCATCATGATCTGTTTTCCAAATTCTTTATTTATTCTCAGTGTTTCAGGGGAATGAAACTTTCCTCCCACTTAAGACCCACTGTAGTTTGTAGAAAAGAAGCTCCAGAATGGTTTTACAGAAAGTTTCCTCTAAAGAGTGTGTGTTTGTGTTTTATAATGCCTGCACACATATATTTTTAGGTGTACTTTGTGTACATGTGTACTAACCTCTGTATTTACCACATACACATGTGGGAGTACTTTGAAGAATCATAGTTACGAAATTAAAGTCAGAGGGTTCCTAAAGACTATTGCTCCGACTCCTTTGTTTTAGAGTTGAAAGCCAGGAGGTCAAAGAACTTTTTAAGTATCAGTCTCTAAGTGACAGCGCTGTGCTTTGCTATGAAACTTCTGACTTTTGATTAAGAACCCTTTGCAGGACCCAGTCTGCCTTCAGTAAATGTGTCTCCCATTTGGCTGGGACTTAGATTCAGATGACCCAAGACACTCACACCTTTTTATTAAAAATCATGTCGAGTAGACCCAATTTATTGAATGCGATCAGTGAGAGAGTTCATTTAGCACCTCCCCTGTTTACAAGAAACTTTTCACCATACTTTCTTCTAAGCCTCATTGTTATTACTGCAGGAAATTGGAAAAATTCTCATGCCAAAACTGCTGAAATTTTAAAGCCAGATAGAGCTGTTAATGGAGGGTGTTTGTGGGAGGGAAGGGACAAGAAATAGGGATGGTAGTAGGGAGTGGAGGACAGGCATTATAATGGAGAAATGAGAAAACAAAGATGATGAAAGAGCTACTGAGAGATGAAGGAGAGGAACAGAGAGAAATACAGGCAGAGGGAACATATGCAGACAGAGAAGAAAAGAAAAGGGAGGAGGGAAGACAGAAGGGAAGAGTCACATAGTATATCCAAAAGTCAGAAGACATAGAATACGGGATAAACTTAGTTTAAATTAGTATATCAATTACTTTTTCAAATAATACATTCAGTATACTTTTTGTCAAATTCTAGATAACCTTCCAGGTAAATTACCTCAGAGATGAAGAACCCAGGAGGCCCTGATGGGAAATTCTGGGAAAAAATGGCTTTTCAGGGTGAAAAGTTTTGAGAAATGGTGAATTTGGACTACAGGGTGGTTCATTTTTAAAGACTAGATTGGAGGGGTTCTTTCTAATACATTAATCTGAAGAAAGGATGCAGGAAGCCATTTTTTTCTAACTTCATTACTTATACCTCAGGCTTGAGGAATGTTATGATGCACATTGTGATCCCTTAAACCCCAATGTGAATGTAACTGGAGACAGGGATGTTAGGCAGGTAATTAAGATTAAATGAGGTTGTAAGGATGGGGCCTTAACCAAATAGAACTAGTGTCCTTTTAAGGAAAGTCTCTCTCCCTCTCCTCTCCCTTTCTCTCTCTCTCCCCATCTCTTCTCTCTCTCTATCTACACAGAGGACAAGCCTATAAGGTTATAGTGAGAAGTGGCCATCTGCAAACAGCCGCTTAGAAAGTCTTAATCTGTAAGCACCTTACTCTGAGATTTCTCAGCTTTAGGACTGTGAGAAAATAAAGTTGTGGTGTTTAAGCCACCAGACTATGGTATTTGCTGTGGCAGCCTGAGTGGACTGATACTGTGTGTGTAGTTTAAGTAGGATTTACTAAATTCTTTTATTTACATCCAGACTTGTCAGGTAGTTCTCAATATTTTTGTGTTCAATAAGACCAATAGGGAAGTATTTTTTAACCAGTTTACACTAAGCTGATGATAATGATAATGTAATAACATGTAATATATGTAATAGCCACATTAACAATGTTTGCATACTAATAAACTATGCAGATATTTTTGCATTTGATCTTCACAGCATTTCAAGAGATAAAGTTATGACTATCCTTATTTTATAGGTGGGAAAGTGATCTGACCCCTTTAATGCTAGGGCCAGACTCAAACCTGTGTTCTGACTTCCCCTGGTGCTCTCCTCAGCCAGAAATACTGCTTCTTTGGGAAGAAGTTAAAACTTACTCAGCGTTACTGCTTCTTTGAATCTATCTAAGAAATAAAATGTAATTTTTTCAGGGCTCATTATGATTGTGGCCAGGAATTTTTGGTAAAGATTTTTATCATCACAGTATGTTTTGGTCTACTAATGGATTGAAGGGGATGGTGAAGCATGACATGCATCTCTAGTGCATGGAGGGGGCAGGGGGAGAGAAAAGAGGGTAGTAAGCAAAGCCCCTTTGGAAACAGAGACACCATGTGAACCAATGGAAGTTACATTAACCAGAGAGAAAGACTGTGGAAGTCCTGGAACTTGAGGGAAATCCAATATTGGAGCTTCAAGGCAGAATCATTTAGAAGTTCAGGGCAAGAAAAATAGAAAATGACATCTGATACAGGAACATGTCTCTGACCTGGACAATAAAATAAAATTAGCCTGCATTGCTTGTTGGGAATACAAAGTTTTAAAGAAAGGGAATTTTGGCAATGGATAGTAACGTAGCTTTATGCAAGGGAAAAATTAACACATCTTGATAGAAAGTCCTTTCTTCACTCCTAGGTGAACAGTTTCAAGATGCATTTATTAAGCCCTTATCTGCCATGGCAGTGACTGAATCAACAATGCATCCATGTACTGACTTTCTCTCCTTCTACCTTCTCTCCTTTGTTTTCCTCCTGTCCCTCATCCTTTCCTAAACAAACTACCAGCATGCAGCTTTGTCTCAGTTCTGCCCTTGGGGGAACTCAGGCTAAGATATTTGATTATAAGAAAGGCCCTAGACTATAGACCTATAGGATGAGATTTGGGGGCTTGACCACTGGTGTCAAGGCTCGAGTTCTAGAACTGGAAGGCACTTCCACCAGGAGACACATAAGGTTTCTACTAACCTTCAAACTGCATTTCCACCTGGTAATTTTGGGGTCCTCTATCATTAGATCAACAAAGGAGCAAGTTGCTATATTAATGTGGGTATTGGACTACTACCTCACACCCTGCACACAAAAACGAACTCAAAATGGATAAAAGACCTAGACGGAAGACCTGAAACCATAATTTTTTTTTAATTGTTACTTATGTCTTTTACATTTTGTATTCCCCGTGGGTAGCCCACCACCAATTCACCCGTGATCCATCTCCATGGTCCCTTGTGTTCTTTTCTATTCCATTTTGTGCCCTTTTCCTCCCCCCTCCCCGGCCCCCGGTGAGTGTCTCTCTCCTATTTGGTTTCCCTATAGTCCTGTTATAAGTGAAACCATTCAATATTTTTCTTTTTCTTTCTGGCTTATTTCACTGAGTATGATTCCCTTTAATTCCATCGATGTCACTGCAAATTGCATGTGTTTATCTTCTTTGAATGCTGAATAGTATTCCGTTGTGTATATGTACCACATCTTCTTGATCCAATCATCTATTTTTGGACATCTGGGTTGCTTCCATACCTTTGCTATTGTGAACAGTGCCGCAATGAACATACGGGTGCATGTATCCTTTTGGATTAGTGTTTTTGTGTCCTTTGGGTAAATTCCCAAAAGTGGTATTGCTGGGTCGTATGGGAGCTCCATGTTTAGCAATTTGAGGAATCACCATACAGCTTTCCATAGTGGTTGGACCAGTTCACATTCCCACCAGCAGTGTAGA
>PVIJ01019618.1:0-23072 GCA_004024925.1 Scalopus aquaticus
CTCTTCTGCCCATTTTTTGACTGGGTTATTGGCTTTGTTTTTGTTGAGTTGTGTGAGTTCCTTGTAAATTTTTGTTATCAGTCCTTTATCAGATGTATTGTGTGCAAAGATCTTTTCCCAGTTGGTAGGGTGTCTGTTAGTTTTGGTTAATGTCTCTTTTGCTGTACAGAAGCTTTTTATTTTGATGTAATCCCATCTGAATTTTTTATTGATTCTGTAACCTACTACTTTACTGATTTGGTTTATTGTTTTAGTTTTTCCATGGATTTTTTTTTTGTGTATATATATATATATGTATATACATACACACACATATCTATATACACACATATATTATCATACCATCTATAAATAATGTTAGTTTTACTTCTTTCTCAATTTGGATTCTTTTATGACTTTCTGTTGTCTAATTCCTCTTGCTAGAATTTCCAGTATGTTGAAAAGCAGTCATAAGAGTTAACATCCCTGTGTTGTTCCTGATCTTAATGGGAAAGCTTTTAGTTTTTCACCATTGAGATTGATTGTAAGTTTGCAATACAAGGCTTTTATTATGTTAAGACATGTTTCTTTCATCCCAAGTTTTTCAAGGTCATTCATCATATATGGATGTTGAACTTTATCAAATGCTTTCTGAGCATCTGTTGATATGATTTTTTTTCCTTTTTGTTGATGTGGTGAATTATGTTAAGTATGTTTCAAATGTTGAACTATCCTTATTTCCCAGGAATAAATCCTAGTTGATTATGGTTATAGAATAAGCCTTTTGATGTTTTGTTGGATTTGGTTTGCTAAGATTTTATTGAGAATTTTATCATCCATGTTCTTTAAGGAGGCTTGTTTCTTATTCTTATTTTGTCTTGTTTTTGTTTGGTGTTTGCATTAGTGTAAAATTGGCCTTGTAAAATGTATTTGGTAGCAGAATAACCAATAGTTCATCTATAAGTGATAGAACTTGTTTGTGAAACCATCTGGTCCTGGAATTTTTTTTTTTTTGGGGGGGTTGATTAATGTTTCCGCTTTCTTGCTAGTAATTGGATTGTTCAAATTTTCTCTTTCTTCCTTGTTCAGACTTGGGTGATTCTATAGTTCTAACAATCTGTCCATCTCATCTAGATTGTTGAACTTGTTTGCATACAGATGTTCATATTAGTCTCTGATTATCCTTTGAATTTCCGCTGCATCTCTTGTAATTTATTCTCTTTAATTTTGATCCTTTTGAGTTTTCTCCCTCTTTTCTTTGTGAGATGGGACAGAGGTTTGCTTATTTTGTTTATTTTTCACAGAAGCAACTTTTGGTTTATTGATGTTTTATAGAGTTTTATTTCTATTTAATGTATTTCTGCTTAATTTTTCTTATTTCCTTCTTTCTACTGGATTTATTATTTGCTATTGTTGTTGTTTTCCTTTTTCTAGGTCATCAAGATGGGAGATTAGTTTGTTTCTTTGTGTTCTTTCTTGTTTCCATATGTGGGCCTGTTGGCTATATACTTTCTTCTTGTTACTATTTTTACCATTTTCCATATATTATGAAATATTATGTCCTAATTATCTTTTTTCTCATTTTTTTGCTTCTTTTTTTTTTCTGATTTCCAATGTTATTAACAAATAAGAGTCAAAAAAGAGCAGAAACAGGAATACATATGTCAGATAAAAAAGACTTTCAACTACAAAAGGTAACAAGAAAAGGATGGGCACCATAAAATGACTAAGTATCTATACATAAGGAAGACATAGCAATCACCAATATATATACAACAAGTGCTGTAGCATCAGAATATATATGGCAGTAATTAACAGTTCTAAAAACAGACACTGACATTAATAGAATAGAATAGAATAGTACTAGGAGATTTTAGCACCACATTTTTGCTAATGACCAAATGAATCAAAGAAAACACCAATGAAGAAAGCATTGTCTTAGACAAGAAATTAGAGCACTTGTGTTTAATAAATTTGTATAGGGTACTACATCCCCCCAAAACTGAATACATACTTTTTTTCAAGTGCACATGAAATATTCTTAAGGACAGGTCAAATGTTTTGTCAAAAAATTAGTATCGATAAATTCATGAACTCTGAAATCACATCAACTATCTTCTCTGATGGCAATAGTGTCAATCTACAAATCAAACACATAAAGAAAGTAGGAAAGCCTCATATGTGGAGACTGAACAACATACTATGAAATGTCTTGAATTAGGAGGTGATCAAAGACAAGTTAAAAATTACCTGGAGGAAATTTACTTGAAGACGATAGCAGAAGCTGTGGTACACAACAAAACAGTACTAAATGGTAAGTTATAGCAATGCAACCTGATATCAAGAAACAAGAAAGAACTCAAAGAAATAATTTACCTTACACATGAGAAACAGAAAAGAAGAACAAACATAACCAAAGTCAGTAAAAGGAAAGATTAAAAACCTAGAACAGAAATAAGTAAAATAGAAATAAAAGACCTTGTAGAAGATTAATGAAAACAAACCTGGTTTCTTTGAAAATATTAAATAGACAAACCTCTAGGTAGGATCACAAAGAAAAACTAGATAAAACACTAATAAACAGAATTAAAAAATGTAAGAGGTGAAGTTATAACAGATATCTCAGAAATATAGGAGTTTGTAAGATACTACTTTGAATTTCCTTATATCTATAAATTGAATTACTTAGGAAAATGGGAAATTTCATGTAAGTGTATAGCCTTCCAAGGCTGAATCAGGAAGAAAAGAAGACCTGATCAGAGCAATTGCAAACAAGGAAATTGAAACAATAATAAAAAAATCTCCAAAAAACAAAAACATAGATTAAATAGGTTCATTATTGAGTTCTTACAAACCTTCAAAGAATTACTAATAGCTAGTATCCTCAAATAAAACAGAAAATTGAAGGGGAATGAATACTACCAAGTACATTTTATAAGGCCAATATTACTCAGTAAAGACATCACACAATAGGAATACTCTAGATCAATATATCTCATGAATATAAATGCAAAAATCCTAAAACAACAGCTTAGCAAACCAAATTCAACATTAAATGGACCAAGGAGAATTTATTCCAGGCTCCCAATATGGGAAAACTGATCATTGTAATTCACCATATAAGTATAATGAAAATTCAAAATCATATAACATCAATAGATGCAGAAAAAGCAATTGAAAAAATCAAAATTCATTTAAGATAAACTCTTTACAAAATGGAGATAGTAGGAATCTTCCTCCACATAATAAAATTCATATGTGGCAAAACCACAGCTGACACTATACTTAATCATGAGAAATTGAAAGCTTTTTCTCTAAGATTGGGTTCAAGAAAAGGATTGCCACTTTGTCACTATTATACAGTATATTATTAGAAGATCTAGCTGGAGCAATTAGGAAACAGGAAAATATAAAAGGAATTAAGTTTGGGAAAGAAGTAAAACTACTATTATTTGTAGATTACATGATATACATAGAAACCCTAAAGACTCCACTATAAAAACTTAAAAAAAACCCTGTATAATAAATTGTCAGGCTACAAAATTAATATAAAACTGATTGTATATCTATATGCAAGCAATGAACCAAAAAAAAAGAATTAAAGAAAACAATCACATTTAATATTGCATTAAAATTAATTAAATACCTAAGGGTACACTTAACAAAGGAAGTGAATGTACAATAAACTAAAAGCCATTATTCAATTAAATACAAGACACTAATAAATGGACAGATATTCCCTTTAAAATAAATTTTTAATGCAATTCTTATCAAAGATTATTGGTTTTGCTGGCCTTCTTCAAAGAGACAGATTAAACATTGTGGGAATTTTATAACAACATTGGACACTGATATCCAAAACAATCCTGACCAAAAAAAAGAAAGAAAGAAAGAACTTGCCTTGGTGGTGTAAAAACTATGGTGACCACACCAGAGGGGAGAAATCTTATACTGTGAAAAAATAAGCAAGTACATTTAAAGAAGTATTGATAAATTTAAAATAGAGGGTATAACCATAAGTAAAAAGGTGAAGAAATAATAAAAAAAATAGCACTATAATTCTTCAGTGCCATTAACATTTTGATATTTAATGATACTATAATTTAATTAATTTCCAAGTGAGGAATATAAACATATATAAGGTTTTTGAAATACATTTTCAGCAATTCCCACCAGCCCCTGCCCAGATCAGTGAGACCCAGACTTGCTTTAGGTAGGTGCCAAAGTGGTCAGTAATCTCATAACCTTCTGATACAACCCACCTGCCCCTTTCCAAAGCAGCAGAGGTCTTGGAAACTTCTAGGACACCCTGCCAGCTCCTACCCAGACCAGTGAGACTGTAGAACGCTGTTGGGAAAGGTGACAGAGTGGACACTGACCTCATGATCTTCTGCAAGAATCTGTTGGCCCTTGCTCAGACTAGAAGAAGTCTCATGAGTTTATCCAACAGCCTCCCCAGTACATACTTGGACATATAAAACCCAGGCCCCATGTCAGGGAGAGGGGCAAGTGTAACCAGAGTCCTCATGAGAACACATCAATCCCCTCCCAGTCCAGCAGTCACATTGTGACCTCCCACAAGAGCCAGCCAACACCAGGCCAGACTGGCAGAAGTGTTGTGACGTTCTAAGGGATCCCATCAATACCCACCTTTGTTGGGGGATGAGTATGTCCTCAATGAATGAACACCCACTGACATTTTATGGACTTTGCACTTAGCTCCATGCCCAAGAGATCTGAGGCACTGATGATTACAAAGCCCATTATGTCATGAATCTACCATGACTCAAGATTTTCTGAAGTGGGGATTGTTGGGAACTTAGAGTTAAGTAGCTACACTTGGTATAGCACTGAACAAATGTGGGCCTTCAATCTCTTGGTTTTGCTGGCCTTCAGTGTGTTCTCAGGGTCCTAGCTGAGACAGTGTGAGCAGTAGGATGCATTCACCAATTAATTCATCTCTTTTTTTCTCCCTAGGTCCCCCCTCTTTTCATTTCTCCTCTGTAGATAAACCTTTTATTAACCTTTCAATGTATGCCTGAAGTTGAGATTTGTTCTAAATTATATTGTTAGATGTAGGTAAGAATTCACACCCAGGCCATCCTGCTTCCTTTTGGGGTTGCCCAGAACCACCTGGACTGGCAAAACATTGTCACTTCCCAAGAGATCCCTGCCATCACACAGGCAGATTATTGATACACCAGATCCACATAAATGAGTGATCCAGAGTGGCCACACTCCTCATGACCACCTACGTGACTTCACAAGTGGCTCAACCACATAGATAAAAACTCTGATCAGTGAGGGGTGAGGAGTCACACCCAGTGGAAACCCTACATATAGCAGTTGGATTCCAAAGCTAATAATGGGCAGAAAGAGAACCCTAACAAACAGCAAGATGAGTTCAAGGAAATAGTACAACACACAGAGACAAATCTCCATAACCCCAAGTCATAAACAAGGGAGCTATGATCTCCATATCAGATAATGGATTTAGAATTTCAAAGATAAGGAAATTTAAAGAAGTGGAGGAAAACTTAGAAAAACCACTGGAATGTCCGTAGAAATGGAATCAACTTACTGAAGACAGAAAATGAAGCTTTAATTAAGATAAAAATGGAATTTCAGTTGTATTGTGTGCAAAGATTTTCTCCCAATTAGTAGGGTGTCTGTTTTGATTATTGTGTCTTTTGCTGTACAAAGCTTTTTAGTTTGATGTAGTCCCATCTGTTTATCTTTTTCTTAACTTCCTTCGCTTTTTGGGATGTGTCTTTAAAGATTTTGCTGAGATGTATGTCATGTAGAGTTTTGTCTATATTTTCTTCTATAAATTTTATGGTTTCAGGTCTTACGTTCATGTCTTTTATCCATTTTGAGTTGTTTTTTGTACATGGTGTGAGGTAGTAGTCTAGCTTCATTTTTTTGCATGTAGCAGTCCAGTTTTCTCAGCACCATTTATTGAACAAGCTAACCTTGTTCCATTGCATATTCTTCGCTCCTTTGTCAAAGATTAGTTGTCCATAGGTATGTGGATTTATTTCTTGGTTTTCTATTCGAAACAACTGATAAAAGACTGATAACTAAAATCTACAAAGAGCTCACACAACTCAGCAGAAACAAAGTCAACAATCCAGTCAAAAAATGGGCAGAAGAGCTAAAAAGACACTTCTCCAAGGAAGAAAAGCAAATGGCCAACAGCCATATGAAAAAATGTTCAACATCACTTATAATCAGGGAAATACAAATCAAAACAATGAGATACCACCTCACGCCAGTGAGAATGGCACACATTAAAAAAACAGGCGACAACAAATGCTGGAGAGGCTGTGGAGAAAAAGGAACTCTTCTACACTTCTGGTGGGAATGCAAACTGTTCCAACCAATGTGGAAAGCCATATGGCGTTTCCTCAAATTAATAAACGTGGAGCTACCATATGACCCAGCAATACCACTTTTGGGAATCTACTCAAAGGACAAAAATAAAACACTAATCCAAAAGGATACATGCGCCCATATGTTTATTGCAGCACTATTTACAGTAGCGAAGATATGGAAACAACCCAGATGCCCAAAATTAGATGACTGGATCAAGAAGATGTGGTACATATACACAATGGACTACTATTCAGCATTCAAAAAAGATAAACACATGCAATTTGCAGCAACATGTATGGAACTAGAAGGGATCATGCTCAGCGAAATAAGCCAAAAGAAAAAAGAAAAAATTCGAATGGTCTCACTTATTACAGGAATATAGGGGAACCAAATACAAGTGTGTCAACCAGCGAGAGAAGGGGGAGGATTGGGGCTCAGAACGGGGGAGAGGGGAGCACAGGGGACTGTGGTGATGGTCCATGGGTGAATTGGTGGTGGGAAACCTACGGGGAATATACAGTAATGTAAAAGACACAAATGAAAAATAAAAAAAAAATAAGAATTTGCTAGACCAAAAAAAAAAAAAATGGAATTTCAGGATTTCAAAAGAGAAATGCAAGGATTGAAAAACTCAGAAGTTGTGGAAGTAGATCAAGTGAAACAATGAATCAGTGAAATTGAAAATGCAAGTATACATAGAACCTGGGTAAAGAAGAAAAGCAAAAAACAAAATAAAAGTGAAGAAAAACTATTAGAACTATCCAACTCCATGAAAAAAGACAATGTAAGAATAATCGGAATACCAGAGGAGGAAGAGAGAGAGAAAGTAACAGAAAATTTATATAAGTAATAATGGGGGGAAATTTCCTAAACCTAGAGAAGATAATAAAAGTAAAGATCCATAAATTTAAGTTAAAAAACACAAAAATACTTAGATATAGACAGCAAGATATATACTAGTGAAATTTCTAAAAATTCAGGACAAAGAAAGAATACTGAATCTGGAAAGGCAGAAGAAGGAAATAATCTATAAAGTTACCCTGATCAGGCTAACAACAGACTTCCCTGAAGAAAAACTATGAGAGAGGAGAGAATGTAAATGCTTGTTGCAACTACTGGCGATAAACTGAACATACCTTAACATAATAAATGCCATTTAGTACAAACCCATAGCTAATATCCTCAATGGTGAAAAAATGAAAGCTTTTCCTCTAAGATCCACAGCTATTTAACAATTAAAAGGAAGAAAAAAGTATCCAAATTGGGAAAGAAGCAAAACTATCATTGCTTGCAGATGACATAGAGAGCCCTAACATTCTACAGAAAAACGAATTGACACAATCAGTTTAGCTAAGTGACAGGGCATAAAATCAAAACACATAAATCAGTTGCCTTCCTGTACACAAACAAGGAGATAGAAGAGGAAAAACTAAGAAAATATTCTCATTTATAATTACACCAAGAGCAATTAAATACCTAGGAGTTAACCTAACAAATGGGTTAAAAGATCTACACAAAGACATTGCCCAATGAACTATTTTGGAAGATTATGATATTGTGGTAACATACAGTTGAAGAGATGTGAACTTTTATCTCTAAATCATATACAGTGTTATAAGCCATCATTAATTCAATAAAAAATAATACAAAAATAAACAAAAAAGAAGTCTACATTCTTGATTCAAGATTCTGGTCCAAGTTCTGGTCATACAACTAAGTTGATATATCTCAGTTTATATCAATGTGATTTGGGAACAATAATAGTACTTATTAAAGTGTTGTGAAGATTGAGATAATACTTGCCTAGCATGTAGTATTTAATAGACAAGTCATTTGCCTTCCTAAACCCCTCATTGTGCTTATTCTTTATTTTATTTTGCTGTTATAAAGGATATTATTCATTTTTTAAAAATCTTGGTATCATTATTCTTATAATTTCGTGATAGAAAATTAGAAATTACAAGAAAAAAATGACATTTTCTTTTTTCAATTCTTATACACCTTATTTATTTTTCTTGTCTTACTGTATTAGATAGGACCTCTAATACAATGCATGTTGCCATATCTTTAAGTAAACAAGCTAAATATTTATATTAGTTGCCCCTTTTGTTAATGTTTTATTACCAATAAAGTTGCAATATTCCTTCTGCTTATTTTAGATATTTTACAATTAAAACAAAACATGGAACCACATGCTAAGCCTTTTTTATCTTGATCTATATATTACTGTGTCACAGTCACCTCATCCATAAATCTTAATCTTCTATGAGACCTAGTCTAAATGCTGCCTTCTCCATAAAACCTGGGTTTCTTCTAGCTGGAAGAAGTAACATTTCCAATTCCTTTTCCCTCATCACTTCATCAAATCTTACATTATGTGTATTCTAATTTGCATTGTGAATTTTATATAGATATTATCATCCCCACCCAGATTCTAAGATTTTTGAGGTCAGAATAAGCGTCTATTCTGTTTTGTATATCCTTTCTTCTTACTATTAGCAAAACTCAAACTCAACAAATAGTAAATACATACATACATGCATAAATGGTACCAATTGTCAAATCGCCTAAAGTTTATTAGGGAAAAGGTACTAAACCAGAAACATTAGTTTGTGATAGCTTGCTATCATTGTTTTAAAAAAGTGTGCGTGGCATGATAATACATACATATAATAAATATTCTCCAACAAAGTAAGAATTTGACTACCATTGTTATTTTTGATTAATTGTATCTCTTCTAGAACATATGACAGAATAGAAAGCTAGTGCAAGAGCACCGTTGTGGGGACATTCAGGATTCACAAATACATGTCATTTATCTCTATGTAATAGAAAACTTACTCAACTTTTTTAGCTTTATTCTCACAAAATCAATCCAGGTCAATTCAGAAATGTTCTTTGGAGACGTATTTTTCAAGAAGCTGACTTAGGTGCTCAGAGGAGTGTGTGTGTGTGTGTGTGTGTGTGTGTGTAAAAAACAGGAAGACATACATACACACACACACATATAAATAAGAGCAAGTCCTTAATGAAAAGTAGTTTGTAATGATCCCTATCATATTCAGTCTGGAGTTTTTCATAGTTGCTTCAACATTTATTGATTTTGTTCCTTTGCAATCTCTTAAACTTTTAGCAACTGGACCAGTTGTCATAGAAAATAGAAAATGTTTTGTATAAATGGCAGACAATTTTTTGTGGTAGAAATAAAACCAAAAGTATTTATTCATGAACTACATAGAAGCTTTATACATAACATGTTCTAAATATGTAAATAGAAAATGTCTTGACGATTATTTACCAAGTTCTTAATTTATACCATTTCTGTTTTCAGAACTTGATGTCAATTTTATTTCTCAAAATATATTTGCAGAGGTCTGCAGCTTTCTGCTGGCCAGCATCTGCTCTAGAGGCCAGGCTTTAAGCTTGCACCGACTTCCAGGATCTTCCTGAGGAAAACACCTGGAGGCAATCATCTGCAGATGCCAATCTGCAAGCAGATGTATTTGGGTAGGACAGCAGCACTTTATGCCATTAGAACAGCTGGGAGATCAGGAAAATGAATGTGTTCTGCTTTCCTTTGTGTCATACAAAACTCCCTAAGAGCATTCTCATCTGGAACCCATTTTCTTTCTTTTCTGGTCTTGGCACAGTTTGATAAGGAAAGAAACTTGCCTCACTTATCCTTCCAGGTTAAGAGGAAGTTTGTTCTTCCTTGACATCAATAACCTTGGTTGAGAATGTTGTTTAGTAAGCATTCTGACATTTGCTTAAAATGTTTTCTTTTCCAGAAAGTGAGCTCCTTGAAGGGATTCCCTCTGACTTTGCAGTTCATCTACTGTATGATGCTAGTACAAGTTTAAATACTCTAAGAAAACAAATATGATTTGTATTTTACAGAATTTTATATTTTTATATATTTCTATATTTCAGGTACAGCTGAAAATTAGTGGGTATAATTCTGTTTTTCATTTAAAATATATATCCCCACATTTGATTTAGTGATGAGCTGATACTATTAACATATCTTTAATTTTAACACTTTTAATCAAATTAATATACTTACCAGATAAAAAAAATCAAATAGTAAAGAACACACAATAAAACCATACTTACTTTCTGCCTCATGCTTCCCTTCCTTCAATTTTAGCCCCTAGAGCTATTTTTAACTGTGCCCATTTAATTTCTTCTCTTAGCAGCGGTTATATTGAATGATATTCAATATGTACATCCCTCTAATTTCTTGATGTATCAACTTAATATCACATCAATTGTCTTCCCTTTATCAAAGATGAGAATTAGCTCACACTAATCCTATTTTCTCTATTTTCCTAGAAAATTTTTATTATTTTAAATTTTTCTAAATATTCTTTGTAATGGAGCTTTGAGGACATATATATTTCTTTTGAGTAATTTCTTAGGAGTGGAATTGCTGGGTCTTATGGCACGTGCAGGTATAATTATTAATTTTTGATGCTTTTGAGATTTTTCTATTATTAAATTAAAAACTACAATGAAATTGACTTTTGTCATTATACCATGAACACAACATAGGTGGATAGTTATATAACCATCATCATGATCAAGATATTGTTGAGTCATTTCTCTAAATGTTCTCATATCATGTTATAGTGATCCTTTTCTCTTCTCCTGGTCCCAGTCATTTCTTTCTGGTTTCTGTTCCCTAGTATTTATTGTCTTTCCCAGAATTTTATATACATGGAATCACATAATATGTATGTAACATTTGAGTCTGAGGATCGTTTTAGTACTAAATAGTATTATATTGCAGGGTTGAGGAACAATTTGTTAATCTACCCAGTAGTTGAAATATATTTGCATTGTTTCAGTTTGGGGTTATTGTAAACATACTTGTGATAAATATTTATGTACAGGTTCCTATGCAAACATAGGTTTTTATTTAAGTTGAATAGTGATAAGGAATGGAATTGGTAGCTTATAAGGTAAGTGTATACATACATTTGTAATAAACTGTCAACTGTTTGCCAAAGCAGTTGTAGTATTTTGTGTTCCCACAGCTAAACAGCAGTATTTTGGTTGCATGGCACTTGGAGTCTTCTTTTTTAACCATAATGCCTACTAACTAATTCAGTATTTACTACATTATTTAGTTTAAGGTAATGCCATACATTTCTTTCCTAGCTTTTCTGAGCAGTTAATAAGAGAAATAAACTTGAACTTTGGATAGGGATTGTCAAATATTTAAGAATAGTTCTGGGCCTCCCTGGTGGCGCAGCGGTTGAGTGCTGCGCTGTGGAGCTGTCAGCAGCGCGCGATGCGGGTTTGACACCCAGCCTGGGAGAATCCCACATGGTGCGGCAGACCTCTCCTGCCTCGCCTGCTGCTCTCCTCAGCAGTGTATTTCTGATCTGCCTGTTCTGCTCTCTACTCTGTCTCTGGTGAACCCTCTCGCCGCCCCATGCCTCTGGCCTGTACCCCAGCTTGTATAAATAAATCTTAAAAAAAAAAAAAAAGAAGAGTTCTGCCATTTACTAGCTCTCTGATCTTGCCTGACTCCTTTGAATCTCAGTGTCATGAGTTTTAAAATGAGGCTAGTAGTATCCTTCTACTCAAATATTTGCTGAATATCTATCTATCTATCTATCCATATTTTCACACACACATACACACACACACACATATATGTGTATACACACACACATTCTAATCCCTGCTGAAGGTAATGGATATACAATTGTGAACACAAAACAAACCCCTATCTGAAGGAATCTAGTCAGAACTAGAGTGTATTAATATTAAGTACCATAATGAAGACAAGAACTAGTAATACTAAGCATATTAAATGGTCAACTGATGGCACTATGGGGAAGATTAAATTATACTGTTTTCAGAGAAATTGGCACAATGCCTTCATATATAATAGATATTACCAATTCATTCCAAATGGTTTTAAGAATCTGCTTTAAAATTCCTTCCAGAGTTTCTGATATATATCTGAATGGCTAATTATACAATTTTGCACTTTGAGGGAGGATCAAATTTTTATAAGTTCCAGAAGTCATTTCTGAGATAGACTTAGTAATTGAGGTAGATTACAGAAAGATAATACCTCCAAGTCCACAAAATTTAGTCGTACTTAAATAATTCTCCTTACAGCTCAGATTGGAGGCAGAAAACCCACATGGATGCATATATTCTGGCATATTTGTCAAAATCAATCTTATCCTTTAAAAATAAATGTAAACTCTTTAATGTACTTTGAAATACAACCTTCTCATCTTTATATACATGGTAATTCACTGGTAGATCATTAGTAGTGGAGCATTGAGTTTCCATATTTTATAATATGGAACTTACTATAAACATATTGATTGAGGATTATCTTTCTATTATAATTTTGAGCTATATATTCCTCTTTTCTTTTTCACATTTTCCTTATTTTAAAAATATTTCATCTAGGCCTCCCTGGTGGTGCAACAGGTTAAGCGCAGCACTATGAAGCTGTCCAGAACCACTGCAATATGAGCTCAAAGTCCCGCCAGGGAGATTTCCACATGGCGCAGCAGCCCTCTCCTGTCTTGTCCGTCGCTCCCTCAGCAGTGTATTTCAGTTGATGTGCCTGTTCTGCTCCCCACTCTGTCTCTGGTGAATCCTCTCACCACCCCACACCTCTGGTCTATACCCCAGCTTGTATGCATCAATATATAAATCTTTAAAAAAATTAAAAATATTTCATCTAGTTGAGATTTATAATAGGCAATAAAATATGTAAGTCTTGAGTCCCCTTTAATTATTGAAAAAGCTGCAACTGATCTTGATATTGGCACACTGTCATTTAATAAAAAGAAAACAACCCTATGAAATTACCACTAAGGGGGCCAGAAGAATGCTGACCACATAGCATAAACTTGTTTGATAAATTAATTAATGTTTCTGTGAGCTTGCTTATATGGTATTGATATCTCACCATTATGTAAGTTATTTAATTAGTATGTAGATAGCACATATTTGTTAGCTTTTAAATAACATCACCTGGGAGTAGAACATTGTTAATTACCAAATAGTATTTCATTCATAATTAATTAATATTACTTCAAGTAGGATTAGTCTCTGAAAATTTACGTTCTTTTTTTCTATATATACATTATTGGAAGACTGAAGATATGCTTTCTACTATACCATTGGTGCTAAACTGACCCTCGTATGTTCCCTCAGATAACTGCCTTTCATGTATATATAATGCATATATCGAAGGTCCCAAATCTTGTGATGGTGATTGCACGTCTCTTAATAGTAATTCAGGTAAGGTTCTATCTACCGAAGCTTCCTTAAACTCAGACCACACAACTAGACAAATGAACATTTAATAACACTGGTCAACAAATTTTTACAAAAGTCATGTTACTGAAATAAAATTAGTAATTTCCTATCAGTTTGTATGTGCTCAACACAACATGACAGTCGAATTCTAATTTTGGCTCTAGTGTTTTTTTTTTTTTGTAACCTGCAATAAATTGATGTTTACATCATGGAATGCATGCCAATAGTAATAGGCCTACGTTAATACCTGTAAAAAATCAAGTCATAGACTACTTCTTAGATTTTTACACTTGTGTCTTACAGAGCTGTTCAGGAGCATCTCTGGGGAGTGTCCAGTAGTAGTCAGCCAGCATTGCAGTGGACCATTTTCCTGGTATCTTTGTTCCATTGATGTCATATCTTGATGAAAATGTTCACCATAATCATCACTAACCATATCACAGTTTTCAGGGAAGAAATCCAGATGGGAATGAGGAAGTAGATCTTTCGAGACATATTGCAGCCAAGTTTCTGATACTGCATCAGCATGTCTTCCACTAGTTCCTTGTAGTTTTTTGCCCTAACATTCCCAAGAAAGTTTGTAGACACTAGGCGAAAAGCATTCCATGCTTGTTTTGCATCATCCTGCAAGTTGTAGAACCAGTCATCTTTGAAGAACTTTCGAACCTGAGGACCCACAAAATCTCCCTCTTTATTCTTTGCTTCATTTTTTATATAAAGTAATTGTGACATCTTCTTCTAGAAGATTCCATTGTTGGAGTATTGATCCTAGCAATTCTGCCTTGTTCTTGGATAAGTCCAAATCATGAACCAGGTCATTTAGTTCTTCCTGTGTTAGTCTGTGTGGTGTTGGTGATACACCACAGTGAAAATCTGGATCACTGCATGCTGATGGAACAGGAGAAGAACAGGTCAACTCACCCTTATCCTCATCAGATGAATCAAGAGAATATTCTGCTGGAGGTTCTGGAATAAGAAGTCCTCACTATATGGAACTGCTCTCAATGCAGATGGAATGTTTGGATAGACTATTCTCGACTTCTTTGGCTTTATTATTCTGTCAGAAAGAGGAGGAACGAAGCAGAAGTAACAATCTTTTATGTGCTTGCTTGGCTCTCTCCACACCATGGGGACTGCAAACGGCATTGATGGTCTTTTGCCATTGAACCACTCTGAAAGCTGTGTTGTACATGCAGCACATGACATATCTGGGGCCCAAGGTTTGTCTTGGTCACCAATCTTGCATCCGAAGTAAAGATGATAAGCCTTCTTCACTTGAGAACTGATCTTTTCTTCTGGTTGGCAAATGTAACTTCTCTACAAATAGAGCAGAAATTGTCCAGGCATTATTGTTCTGTATTGTTCCTAAATGGATAGAGGAATAACGGTTCTATGGAACAGTAGCTTAATCTGTCTCGCACAAAGTCTGAAATATTTTCGATGCACAGCCTTTCCGACAGGGCTTTCTATAGTGCACTGCTGATGTCAGCTTACGTCAGCAGCCTCCTGGCAGTAATATTACATTGCATCAGAAAATAATGCAATCAACTCTGGATGATGTGTGCATGATGGTATTATGCAATGCGATGCAATATTACATCATTCTAGGCTGATTTAGGATGTTTTTGCAGTTCTATTGGACAAATTTATATGGTGAAACATAGAAAATTAATTATATAAAATATCTTCAAAACAAGAGCTAATAAAAATTTTCAGAGTTATATTCATGTTTAGCACACAATATACTACAGATTAGGGCATTTTTAAGTCAGTAACAATCTCAATGTTGACCAGTGTAATAGATGATAGAAAGTGAGTATTGTGGTAGTTAAAGTTAGTTTTACTACTTTACCAGAAGGAAGAACTCCTCCATTCCTCTGGTTAGTAAATATATTCTTTTTGATCTACCCAAAGTTAAGGTTCAGTGCATGGCTTCTGATGTTAAAGAAAATAACATCAAATTGAACCAATAACTCTATGTTTCAGTATAGCAGACAATCAATACCTTAAATCTGCATTTCTCAAAAATTTAGTTCAGAACATTGTTGAAAATAATTTGTTTGAAAAGAATCAGCCCCCATTCTCTAGCTAGGAGTCCCTCTCTGAATACTAAAAACATGGCCTCCCCAAATCCTTGTTTCAGTGTCTTCAGTTCCTGTTTCAGGACCCTGTCATCCTGATTATCATAAAATTAAGCTGGTATCTGTCTTTTTTTCTATATTGTGTCACTAATTTATTGAGTAAAATGGTGGGAGATGCAGATTTAGCTTTTAAACATGGGTTTCCAATATATTTTGCCTATCAGTGGATTTTACCTCATTTATTTAAAAAAACTCTCAGTTATTATATAACCTTTAAAAGATTTATTATTATATGGAACGACATGCATAACCCTGGAGGACATTATGTTAAGTGAAATAAGTCAAACATAGGGGAAAAAACTCAACATAATGTTATCTAAATGGAATACTAAAAAGTCAAATACATAGATGTGAAGGAGTAGATTGTTGGTTACAAGGGTGTTGTGGTAGCGGAAATGAAGAGATATTGGTCAAATGGTAAAAGATTGCATTTATATAGGATGAATGAGTGTAGAGTTCTAATGTACAGCATATTGACTTCAGACAATATATTTTGCAAATAGAGTAGATTTCAGGCATTTTTGCGTACACACACACACACACACACACACACACACACACACACACACCCCATGCAGAGAGAGAGCGAGACGGAGAGAAAGAGAAAGGTAACTATGTATGGAGAAGATATGTTAACGATCTTGACTATAGTAATCATTTACCATATATATGTATACCAAATTATCATGTCATAAACTTAACTATATAGCACTTAAGTATGTATAAAAGTTTTAATTACTAAAAGTCCCTACTTGGGTCTCTCTTGTGGCGCAGTGTTTAAAGTCTCAGCGCTCTCAAGCTATTGCCAGCCATCATGGCCTGAGTTCCATTCCTGATCCCTGGCCAGGGAGCTGACCCACATGGTGCAGCAAATATCTCCTGTCTCACCCACTGCTCCCCTCAGCAGTGTATTTCAGTAGATCCTACTGTTCTCCTCCCCACTCTGTCTCTGGTGAATCCTCTCAAGCACACCCCTCCCCTACTCCTCTGGCCTAGACTCCAGCTCATGTATACTTGAATAAATAAATCTTTAAAAATTTTCAAAAATAAAAAAAAAATAAAAGTCCTTACTTAGAAGAAAATTCTGAACAGTCATGTGAATCAATATTGAAGACATTATGGTAAGTGAAATAAGCCACTCAGAAAAGGGCAATTACTATGATTTCACTAATAGCAGAATTTAGAGTAGTCAAATTTATAGAAAGTAGAATTGTGGTTGCCAAGAATTGGGAGAAGGTGATATGGG
This sequence comes from Scalopus aquaticus, assembly GCA_004024925.1. Taxonomy (NCBI): domain Eukaryota; kingdom Metazoa; phylum Chordata; class Mammalia; order Eulipotyphla; family Talpidae; genus Scalopus; species Scalopus aquaticus. The sequence goes on from PVIJ01019618.1 coordinate 17,041, forward strand.
GAGTTGTTTAATGGATACAGTGTTTCATTTTTGCAAGATGAAACTGGTCCTAGAGATTGGCTGTACAACAATTAGCATACGCTGAACCATATATTCAAATATAGTTATGATGGTAAATTCTATGTTATGCATATTTTACCACAATTTAAATGACATATAACATATTCACTGAAAAAATGTCAAACATACAAGTGTGTCAAGTATGAAGTTAAATTCTCCTGTGATCCTACTCCTGAGAGGTAGCTAAATTAAATGGTTTGAAAATTTAATCTTTTATGCCGAATTAATGAGGCATAAAATGTCTATGTAATTGAGAAAGAAAATCAATCTCTCCTATAAAGAGCCACTTGTTTGTAATGATCACACTAACTTTTGAACTTTAACACAATATTTGATATTCAGTGTTTTTTTTTTATTTCTAGGCAAAACTATATAGGTTTATTAAGAAAGGAAAAGTTAATACCCTTAGTATCTACGATGTATCAGGAATTGTGCCATTTTGTCTAAAAACAACATTTAATTTAATCTTTCCCATAATACCATCAGTTGACCTTTTAATATGCTTCTATAGTACCAGTTCTTATCTTCATCATAATACTTAACATACTCCTCTGATTAGATCCCTTGGGATAGGGATTGTGTTGGGCCCACAGTTGAATCCCCAGTGCCTACAGCAGGAGTTAGAATGTGATTATACATACATGTGAGAATGTGATTATATGTATATGTGTATGCATGCATATATACATATATATAGAAATCTGTATCTATATAATCAAGTAATTGTTGAGTGAAGAATATTACGATCCCCATTTAAAACTCATGACAATGAGTTTCAAAGAGGTTAGGAAGATCAAGGAGCTAGAAAATAGTAGAACTATTCTTTAAATTAAATATATGGTAATCCCTACCCAAAATCGAGGCAATCTATCTAGCTTTCTGTTAAATAAAAGGTCTTATACTGGGGACCTAGGGAAGAACTGCAGAAAATTGCCAAACTAAAAGAATCAGTAAAGACATTATATATATATATATCATATATATATACATATATGTCAATATATGTATATATAATGTCTTTACTATAATATATATATAATGTCTTTACTGATTCTTTTACACACACACACACACACACACATACACATATATATACACACACCCAGCTCATGGACTTAGAAGCAAAATTATGTCTGACATGTATGATGATAATAGTTAGCACATGGAACAGCTTTATATAGAATTTTATACATTTATTAATTAGTTTACAGAATACTTCATTGTGTCTTTATTACAGAATGTGAAATACCTCAAAACAGCAATAAATTAGTAATTAATCTAAGCCACATGAATAAATAGACATAGTACAGCACTGTATGAAATATTATCATTCATGTTCTTTGAAAAACTAACCTACAAATCAGATCTGCTTTTACTGAGAAGAAAATTTCTCCTTCACTGGGGTGTCATTTTTTCATAAGGCAGTCATATAATTCAATGAACTATCCAAGTTAATATATAATTATATTTAATTTTATTTAAAGTAACTAAATTGTAGTTTATTTTTGAATTGAATGAAAGTTATTTAAACTCTTATTAACCAATTTATTTTTTTACATGAAAGTTTCATTATCTGACAATGATAAAGAAGTAGAATAAATATTTAAAATAGACATTTCTCAATTGTACTGAAACTTTCCAGGTTGAGAGTAAAATAAATTCAACTAAGATAGATGTTTACTGTTAATGCAAATAGTTAAAAAAGCCAAATTAGGTTGAAAGGGTAGAAATGATATTTTAAACACCATTTTTAACAGAATATAAATATGTAGTCAATCTTTTTATCTGTCTTCTCACAGGTAAATGAGTGGCTAACTTTGGAATAGGTATTTACTTTTCTGTAGTAAGAGGTTTTTTGGTAAAACAGGTATATTCTAGTTAAAATGGGATTTTGGAAAGGAAGAAGGCTATTTTACATATTTTACCCCTATAGCACAGACACTCCAGAAGACAATTGAGTTTAGGGTTAGAACCTTAATGACAGAACAGCAATGGAAGGTGTATGGGAATTTCCTCTGTTCTAATTTTCTCAGAGCAATCTAGAAACAATGTCTCTTTGACACCTGGAGAAGAGGCTAAGAGACTTGCTTCTTCTGCCTGATAGAGGAAGAGGGAGACTAGCAATCGAAATTGTACAGGGTTCTTCACCTAAGAAGATGCACCCTCTTAGTTCCCTTCCTCAGATGAGGCAGAATAATTTTGAAACAGTTGAAGTTAAAATAGATGAAGCTAGTCTTTAAAAAAACCCTAATTGTGAGCAGTTGTTATTCCTTAAAAGGTAAAAATCATAGGTATTGGTTAAGCAGAAGACATCCAGGTCCTTGTCTGTAGTGTGACTGGGACAGTGTTATATCAGTTCTTGAAGCAAGAGAACATCTGTACTGTGAGGAAATAGCTTCATTAGAAATCCCTAAAGGTGCACATGGCTAGATGAGAGTGAGCAGTGCTAAAGATCACCCAGATGGCATAGAAATAATACATCTATTCTTAGTGTCTGTGACTCTAGCCTGAGATTAATGAAAAGATGTCTCTATTGCTTTGGGAACTCTGTAAGTTTCCAATGGCTATTAATATTACTTGAGAAGCAGGAATCATACACAAGAGAAAAGCTCTATGGCACTGTGAAGGGAAAGGCAATATAAAACCTCTGAAGAAATGCTGAGAGGAACACTTTCAATTGTGAAATACATTTCTTAAAAAGTTGAAAATAGTCACACCTTTCTTCTCTTAAAAATTACCAGTCCAGTTAGTGATGAAGAAGTGTGAATCAAATTGCTATTTTTTAAGTAATGGATTTGAAACAGAGTTCATAAGGCCGTCAGATCCAACTATGATCTACCCATACATTTCACTAGTATACAGTTGTGTTATTTTATTAAGGTCAGATTTGTATATAACTTCTGTAGGAATTTTAAAATTATATTTCGGAATGACCTAGGAAAAATGTATATCCAAAAATTTATTTGAAAACTTTATGAGAAGAAATGTATCAATAGTTGAACAATACACATTTGAAGAAATGTTCAATCATTTTACAGAAGAAAATTTTAAATTAATATTTTTTCTGTTAGTTTAAAAGAAGCATTAACAGACATCCAGAAATACTGCTGCTAGGTACTTACCAATGAAAATAAATATCTAATATGAAAATATTTTTGCACTGCTATGTTCATAGCAGCTTTATCCACAAAAACCAAGTCATGGAACCAACCTAAGTACCTAACAACAGATGACCGGCTCAATAAATTATGAAATACATACTCAATGGAGAATCCTACTCAGCTATTAGAAATGGTGAAATGGTATCTTTTGCAACAAAATGGATAGATCTTAAGATGATTTTGCTAAAAGAAATGTCAGAAATGAAAGGCAGTTACCTGATGGTTTCACTTATTTGTGAAATATAAATAACCTAGGAATACATACTGTCATAGCACAGCAAAATTAATTCTTAGAGAAAAATATACTGGTTATCAAAGGCGATGAAGGAAGAGAGAAGTGGATAAGGGGAAGAAACTGATAGGTTATTGGCACAGAAGTTTTGGTGGAGGGTGAGTGAAGCATGTGCACATACAGAGGTGTGAAAATGTACCCCCAAAGTTATATAGATATGTAAATGACTGATAATGAAACTATTGAGAAATTCACATTTTAAAATTTCTGAGCTATATGGAAATTTTCTCATTTTTTTTAAGATTCATTTATTTATGGATGCAAGCTGGGGTGTAGGCCAGAGGTGTGGGGTGGTGAGAGTATTTACCAGAGACAGAGTGGGGAGCAGAACAGGCACATCAACTGAAGTACACTGCTGAGGGAGCAGTGGGCGAGACAGGAAAGGTCTGCTACACCATATGGGAATCTCCCTGGCGGGTCATCAGACTCAGTCCTGCAGTGGCTACTGATAGCTTCATAATGCTGTGCTTAACCTGCTGTGCCACCAGGGAGGTCCAGAAATTTTCTAATGATAAAGCTATTCTCTAAATTCTTTTCACTTTGTCCTTCTACTAATTATTTCCATGTCAACATATTTTATTTTTACCATAATTGCTTCTTTCTAAAGAGGTTGTTAGGATATATCCTTGGCGAAAAGATTATGGCAACATAGAGTCTTTGATAATGGAACTATTGGCCCTTATAACAAAAGCCTTGGAGTTGGAAGGAAGTTGTCATATTAGTGGAATGATAAGGGAAATATAATAATTTCAGAATACTATATGTCAATAATTCTTCTAATTGGCATTTGTTAGTTAACCAGCCAAAAGAAAAAAAAAATCAATTATTTGTAAATACTCAATTAAATGACATGTAATTTGAATGAATTGACTTAGTTCAAGGTTAACTAAACAGAATTGAAAGAAGATGAAATTGTTTGGGTCAGTTTCTTGTCTGACTAAGGGTGATTTTGTTTTACTTAATCAGTCATTTTAGGGAAAAAACTGTCCAGCTACTTTTTTCTCTTTCTTTTGTCTTAGAAAACAACATTTAAAGAGTTTTTTATATTATATTGACTTTTATGTGCCAGTTTCATTGATCATAGATAATTGAATTTATAAAATAAATTAGTTACTATTTATTGAAAGTAGGGAAAATAGTAATCATAGAATCATAATCACTAATAAATTCCATGCTAAGTATACTTACCATCTAATAAAAAGGTAAAAATAAGTCTCTGAAATTTTTATGAAGTTGTCTTTGATTTCATCCATTTACAGAATGTTCATATAAACTTTTAGATTCTTTCTTTCTTTGATATGTAAAGGATATGTAAGTTTGATATGTAAACTTCTTCTGGAAATCTGTAAATTTTCATCTGAAGGTTGTTTACGGAAACAGAGACCACAGATTTTACTGTAAAAATGTATTAGCTACATATTCCAGGAATCTCTAGAGTTAATATAGAATTTAGGAACAATGGTTATACTTACCATTTGAAGCTAGTAGGTATTTTATTGAGAAACTTTGGGTCATATGCTATATACTTTTATTTAGCAATTCAAATTGAACTTTTTGGAACAAATCTAGCTACTAATAAAATATATAACCTACATTTGTGCTCTTTTTTCCCCATTGAATTCCTCTGGTTTCAGAGCCGACAGGAATAGTAATTATGCCTAACCCAAAAGTTTCATTTATTCATATATGTCTGATATCATTATTATATGTTGGTTATTGTAGAAAAAGCTTGTGGTTGATATCTTCCTTTAAAGAGTACTCTCTTTGTCCCGCACCCTATTGCCCCCTGGAAATAGGAGCACTAGCAATCCATGACCATATTAGTCCAAAATAAAAATTTTTGTATTCTTGGACATACAAATTACTTGAGGCTAGCTAAGTAGCAGATCATTGTAGAAGTGGCTTACTTCATATAGAACTATTGGAGTGCAGATCTTTGATATCCAGTGTAAGTTGATGTTAGTTTATCAAAGTGTCCCCCCCTTTGTGAGCCCTGGATGCTCTTGTCTCTATTCCTGAGCATTCACCAAAAGAACAGTTGAGCTGATCACCTACCTCTTCAGAGTGGGCAAGTATTTACAGGACCAGAATACCACTAAGGGCCAGAATAAACTCTCTAAATCTTGGGCTGGTACATATTTACCATACGGATAGGTCTTCAGCACTTTTTAAAACAGATTTTAAAAATATTTCAAGCTTTTCTGTGATCACTTTTAGTGACAAAGTGTTTCCAAATTAATCTATCAAACAAAAGACTATTTCCTTTTATTTATTTTTTTTCCCCATTTTTTTATTGTTATTTGTGTCTTTTACATTTTGTTTCCCCTTGGGCAGCCCACCACCAATTCACCCGTGATCCATCTCCATGGTCCCCTGTATTCTCCTCTCTTCCATTTTGTGCCCTTATCCTCCCCTCCCCCCTCCCCCACCGCTGAGTGTCTCTCTCCCACCTGGCCTCCCTATAGTCCTGTTATAAGTGAAACCATTTGATATTTTTCTTTTTCTTTCTGGCTTATTTC